>APFE030404857.1:0-32254 GCA_000404065.3 Pinus taeda
TTTAAGAGAAAATTCTAAGGTTCAAGCAGTGGAATATGACATTGATCATCAACAACAAGTTCTCCTACTCTTAAAGGATAACCTCACTTTGGTGTAGAATAGAATGAAACAACAAGCATATCAACATCGCAGCGAAAGAAGTTTCGATGTAGGTGACTGGGTATTTCTATGGCTATAGCCATATAAACAATTGTTCCTCAAGGAAGCTAAGAAGGATAATAAATTATCACCAAAGTATTATGGTACGTACAAGGTGTTGCAAACGATTGATACTATGGCATACAAATTGGAGCTTCCTACAGTTTCCTGAGTGCACTCAGTTTTCCATGTTTCATGCTTAAAGAAGGTTATAGGTGACAAGCTTCAAGTTCAAACAATATTTCCAGAACTTGAAGAGGAAGGAAAAATCATATTGGAACCTGAAGCAGTCATAAAAACAAGAATTCGATAACTACGAAATCGATCAATTTCAGAGTATCTCATCAAGTGGAAGAACTTATCCACTAAAGATTCCACATGGGAGGATGATAATTTTATATAGAAACATCCAGAACTACTCAAGTATTGAGGACAACACTTTTTTGAAGGAGAGGGGTATGTTAGGTCTCTATAATACTGGTGATTTCCCTATTATTATTGTCATTGTAGCCCTTATTGTCCCCATATTGTTATTATTGTGCCTAATAGAAGCCCAATATTGTTATTGTTGTGCCCTTACATTATTATTGTTATGTCGACTTTGATTATATTATGACATCTTAGACTCCTATATATAGAAATAAGGTTTTGTCATTTGTATCATCCAAGAATTATTCATTTATGTAATGTAAAGAAGGTTTCCCCCTTGAAGAGGCTGATTTTGAAGCGTTGATCAATCTTTTCTTCTATTTTGTGAGCTGGTTGCATAACAAACTACCCCCCAAAGAGAGATACCAATTTGTAAATAGAAATCACACCTATAGTAGTGCATATGTCTAGGGCACCATATAGAATGAGTATGCTTGAATTAGTGGAATTGAAGATATAGTTGAAGGAAATGGTGGAAAATGGTTACATTGGACCCAACGTGTCTCCATGGGGAATGCCAACATTATTTTTTACGAATACCCTCATATTGGGTATTAAATATAAACAATTTAACAAGGTTATCCTCAAGAACAAGTATATATTACCTAGAATTGATGATCTATTTGATCAACTAAAAGGAATCATAGTGTTCTAAAAAATAGACTTGAGGTCTAGATATCATCAATTTTGTGTCAAGGATGGAGATATCCACTAAACTACATTCAATACTAAGTATGGAAATTACAAGTTTGTGGTGGTTCCATTCGATTAACAAATGCACCAACTACCTCTATGTGCCTAATTATGAACACCATCCTTAGCAAGTATTTATATATGTTTGTGCCAGTTTTGATTGATGACATCTTAATGTATTCAAGGACTAGGGAAGAGTATGAAGAATACTTCACGATGGTATTGCAAGTCCTAAGTGAGAACCAAATTTATGACATGCTTAGTAAATGTGATTTCTTTCAAACACAAGTGCATATTTGTCTCATTTAATTTTGGAAGAATACACAATAGTAATCTCAAGAAGATTAAGGAAGTCATGCACTAGTACAAAATGGCTAATTAGTTACTAAAAAAATAACTAAAATTTGCATATAAATGACCATTTTTCAGTCGGTGACCAATGGTAGCTAATAATTTACTCTTTTTTTTTTTTTTTTTTTTTTTTTTTTTTTTTGTTTTTTTTTTTTTCTTTTCTTTTTCTATCAGACTTTCCATATTCATTAATAAGTAAATAAATAAATTTATGTAGTTTATGTCATTTCATTATTTTAATTAATAATGAATTGTAAATGACTAATTAGTTGTATAATTCATTTTGGTTTGTGTTTGATGAATTAATCATAAAAACTTACTAATTTACAGTTTTCAATTTGATTATGTGCTCAATTATTAATCAGCACAAAATTTATTAGTAATGTGACGCACTAATATGTATTGTCGACATCGAAATAGTGTGTAACAATGTGCACTGGTTCATATTAATATAAAAGCAAATTACAGTATGTTAATTACAATACTTAACAATAATCAAGTGCAACTATAATAATTTCAACCACATAAATTATGAATTACATGAAGAACATGTCGCAGATTTACAAATGAGTTTTACAAACTTAATATTGGATAGGCTGCGAATTTACAATGAAATGTTGTTTCATCACTACAAAACATTTTCAGTATGTTTCCAAAAATTCAAGTGAATCACCACTTTGAAGACTTACCATCAATCTCTATGTGTGTGGTATATGTAGGATATTGGCTTTAAGTTATCACTAGATTGGTTCTCCTCTATCTCTTTTTTCATGTTTTGCCCAAGTGTTATTGTTTTCCTCTTTCATCAAATCCTAATGCTGACCATCAATATTGAGTTCCTTTTGTGAAAACAAAAGAAGATAAAATGCAAAGTGTAATACATGAAATGCGATGAACACTGGAATATAAACTAAAGTACATTATAAAGGATTTATATGACATATACGTCAACATCAACAATTTTAAAGTCATTTCCCCCCATAAAAGCAAGAAGCTCGAACAAAGAAAATAAAATGTCACCATAGAAAATAGCACTTTAATAACTTAGTATTCAACATCCAGGGAAAGCTTAAGCACAATCATGCTAACTAAGTTACATTCTAAAAATCTCAAGCTATAAATAACTTTTGAAAACAAATAATCTGAGGTGTGATGTCTAATCCTTGTTGTTTTATTTTCAATATCTCATTCTCTAATGCATGAACTTGGTCAAGTATATAAACAACTTGTGATCAAATAACAACATGAAAGTAAAATTTTCTAATAGTCATGAAACTATTTTAGCACAAAATAATTAACATAATTTCAATCAATATTGTGTAATACTAGTTTCATCTTCAAGCTTTGGTTGTTGTTTAAATGGACATGATACCAAGTATTTTAAATTTCATAGTTAATATAAAAAGAAAAATCAAAAGTGACGCTTAAAATATAATCAAACAATAAAGAGAGGATATCATGGAATGGACATTGCAATTATAAAAAATTTGTTTACCTATCAATCGATGTATTGTTAGACATTCCTAAAACATTTTCTTGCCCAAAATAACCATGAGGTGAAAGAATCATGACATTAAAAACATCGATGGACAACCTATGCTCAAATAATTTTTAATTTTTTCACTTAAAAAATAACTGAAACAAGATATAGCACTGATCTCAAGCAACTTACAAAAAAAAACCTTAGTGGCACAAAATCTCCAGTATTTGTATCAGAAATTAGAAGAATTTTGTATACTCCTTTTAGGACTATCTACAATATGCCACTTTTCTTTAGTAAAATTCAACAACATATCACACTCTTTAAATGGAAAATCAGATATAGTTTTGATAAAAACATTAAGAAATTAAGAGTGAAATGCATATGGAAACTAATACCATTGAATAGAAAATATGTTACCAATAAGAAGATTGTTTTCAAGAACTTTAAGGAGGATCATACCAACCCAAGCATGATTTAAGAGCCTTTTGAAGATTTCCATACTTATTTTTCATGGACCCTTTCAGCATGCATTCGAAAGATCAACTAACAAAGTAACTTGTAGTTCCAGCCATTATATTAAAATAAAAAAATGTTATTTTCAGTGTCTTGCTCTTGGGAGTGTTGCTTTTACATTGCCCCTATTTCCGAGTGTGTTGTCCCATCATCCAACCTACACAGGGAAAACAAATATATTCATTTGTTGAATATATTGGAAATGAAATTTAAAATTAACTCAACTTGATCTTTACATGGCATAGGCATATTGAAATGGTACAATAGAAGCATGCTAGCTCAGAAATAGGATATGAATAATGGAACCTTGTTTCCTGCCATAGAATTTTCTCTAACCACAACAATGGAAATGATGTCATGTATCAACATATGATCCTCATTGGTACATGCATTTCCTTATTCCATGAAATCTTGCATATCTTCTACCCTCTTACTAGACATGACCCTCGATCCTAGAGCTTAAGCGCAGTGAAAATAGAGCTTTTGCAAGCATGCATGCAACTTGATATTCATGGTCAAACCAATGAACATGGCAATGACATTGAGATTTCAAATTCTTGGCTAACATTGTTTACCTAGAACAATGTTCTTGGTATCTGGAATTTATCGTTCTCATTCTTGGTACATGTTTCCTGCATTGATCATCATAGAAAACTTGATGTCATAAAGTCAAATAGAGATCAAAATTTAACCATAACTCCTATAGTAAAATATTAAGGTCCATCTTGCATAATGAATTTTAAGGAATTGCTCATCATATCCGAGTAAATTTCTAATTTAAGATACTAATATCATGGACTATAATCAATATGATTAGCCTCACACATTTCATCACAAAAATAATTCTCCTTATATAATGAGCCAATTTTAAATTAAAATCATAACCTTCAAAGTTGTCATTACAATCATCCATCATTAGCCTCAAATGAGGGCATTTATATTATGGCTTTAAATGACAACTATAATCTAATTGAAAGATACAATTTATGAAGCATGCATAAATATTTGAAGATGTAACCAATGTGAAGTATGTAATTTATACGACATATTTTGAAATTTTAAAATAAAAAATAAATAAATATGTAATTTATATCACATGTTTTAAAATTTAAAGATAGAAATACTCTCGATCTACCAAGCATAGAGATATATCCATCTTTACTCTCGATCTACCAAGCATAGAGAGGGATCAAATAATTTTTCACTCTACACGCTTAGTAGATCCAGAGTAAAGAGGGATCTATGTTGGTTTAATTCCCACTTTAAATAGGCTAGATTCCACGTGAATACCTTGGGTCAATACCATGTGCTATCTTTATTTTTATTAATATTAATATTAGGGTTAATAATTTTTTTTGCATGGTATTAATAATAATTTGGCCCATGGTATTTGGCTCATAGGGTTCACCTAAATAAAACCTCTTTTTTGAGTTTTTTTAAATATAAAGTGAATTATGGAGTAAATATAAAAAAATGTATTTATTTACCATACCTCTAGTTTATTTATATTTTTATTAATTTACCATACCTCTTTTATAAATATGGTATTTGGCCCATGGTATTAAAATAGTATTTGGCCCTTAGGCTAAAAATGTTAAATGTTTATGTCTACATTTACATTTACATTGACATTTTTATGTGAGATCTACCCCATATGGGTTGCACAACACCTCTCGCCACAATAAATAATAATATGTAAAAAGTAAATAATAATAATAAGTAATGGTGTTCTTAACTTTATACATAACCCATAAATGTTCTTAACCTTTATTGAAATTGAGGTGTTATGGGTGTTTGGGAGTCTAAGTGGAATTTTAGTAAAATATAAAAAAAAATTAAAAACAAAAAAACAAGTTTATTAAAATGCATAATCTACGTAAGTCCAAATGTTTGGGAGTTTGGGATAAAAATAAAATGACCAATTTATGTAAGTTCAAATGTGTAGGAGTTTGGGATAAAAATAAAATGATCACTAAAAGAATACCTAAACGTCTGAAAGTTCGAGATAAAAATAAAATTACCAACCTACATAAATCCAAATGTCTACGAGCTCGGGATAAAAATAAAATGACCACTCAAAGAATACCCAGATTCTCAATAAAAACTCATAATGCAGAAGGCTTTTAAAAATAACAAAAACTAGTTTCTTTGAAAAGCACCGTCTAGAGAGATTCGGAAGTTCGAGAGATTTTGAATAGAACTCATAATGGGGAAGGGTCTTAAAAATAATAAAAGCTAGTTTCTTTGAAAAGAATGATCTGGGGAGTTCTAGAGGCTAGGATGCACTAGCTATGGAACATGTTTAATCCTATGGATATTTGGGGAGATTCAGAAGTTCTAGAGGCTAGGGCACACTGGCTATGGAACATGTTTAATCCTATAGATATTTGGATATCTGGCTCTAGATGGCTAAATTTCTTTTGATGTTGGACATTTTATTTGCAAAATCACTATATTTAGAAAGAAATTATACTAAATAAATGCTTAGATCCATATATATCTGAGATCTGAGGTGTAAACAAGCTCGAAAGAAATTCATATAAAGTGGATTAAGACCATGTAACAGATCATGTAAGGAGAAAAAATGAAATTTATTAGAGAAATGCATAGAAAGTGGATTGAAACCATGTAAGGAGAAAATTGTCCAAACTTCAGATCATGTAAGGAGAAAAAATGAAATTTATTAAAGAAATGCATATAAAGTGGATTGAAACCATGTAAGGAGAAAAAAATGAAATTTATTAAAGAAATTGAAACCATGTAAGGAGAAAAAATGAAATGTATTAAATAAATGCATATAAAGTGAATTGAAACAGAATGGTGTTTTAGAAAAATGCGTGGAATCTAGACTTACTCACAAAATAATAAAATGCATATAAAGTGGATTGAAACAGAATGGTGTTTTAGAAAAATGCATGGAATCTACACTTACTCACAAAATATTAAATCCTGGCTTATGCTTTGTAGGTCCAAGCTAAGCTAGAACTACAGTTTCTCCACCTTCCTCATTCTCCACATTAATGTTCAACGTACTCCTTATTACCCAGGGATTGGACGTATACACATAGAGAGAGGAATAAACCTCATCCTCGCTAAAACGTCCTGCCTGGCAGATGCACTCAAATAGCTCGCCACCTGCTCTATATTCCATGAGCATAGCTAGATGGGTGGGAGTCAGCAATACCTCCTTGAAGCGAACTATGTTGGGACGCTGCAGAGATCTGTGATTAATAATCTTCGGCCTCACATTTTCATCAATCTTCCTCCACTGCTAGGCATCGTCTTTCCCCCACCAGACCCCTACCCCCTCCCAATAAGATTGGGCAGTAACTGCACCCAACCAGTAGAAAAGAGGTTGCTTCCCTACTCTATGTTGGGAGAAGTGGGCACCATTATGGTGACACAACTTAATGAAAATAGTACAGGACAATGCGGATCAGATCTGCCGAAAATATAGCTTCACCAAAGAGATCTAGATCAATGCTACCATCCTAGAAACAATTCCAACTTGTAAAACAATGCCAATTATCACAGAAGAATCTACAATCTATAACCCCTAGGGTTTACCACCAAAGCACCGTAAACCCCAAATTTATGCCTCTACATTTTAATCATTTTTTTTTCTTTTGTGATCAATTAAATTCCATTCCACACAGTTATATGATGGTAGCAAAACATTTTCAACAAGAACAAAAATTCAATGAGAAAATAAGAGTAGAGGAAGAACTCAAAAATAAAGCAGGAAAATAAGAGTAGAGAAAGAACTCAAAAATAAAGCAAGAAAATTGAATTTCTAAAAAGAAAAAACAAAGAGTGAAAAATACCTTGGAATCCCAACAATTTAGATTAGATCTGAGCAAACATGAGAAGATGGCTGGAAGAATTATGTAAATTAGAGACGCTTATTGATCTAACATGCATGTGTTGCAATAAAGCTAATCTGAAGCCTTTGTTTGTTTCATATGAGCCCCTATTCATTGCTTTCCATAATAGAAATGCCAATTTTTACATGTAGCATCCGACTTGTTATAAAAATTTAGTCAAATATTTATTTATACTCCTTTCACTTGCAAAAGAATTTTATTTGAGTCGATTTGGGCACACGAGCCTAAATAGTTTATAATAGGCTAGTGGATTAGAATAAATTATTTTCATAGCATTTCACGCACTAAATTTTATTTTCTTACACTTTTCACATTAAATTTTATTTACCGAGTTTCCCAAAATCAGATATTAAAATTGATTTTCAAATAAAATAAAATGGCTATATTTTTTAATATTAAAAGTTAGTTTTAATTTGCTCCATGGTGTGGATTAGTTGATGATGGAATGGGTCGTTAATGCATTTTTTATAATGTTATTGGTTTAAACTTAGATTAGGGTAGTGTACCACATGTGAGGTAATGTAGGTATACTTGGAGTGATTGTGTTAAAATTGATTTTCAAATAAAATAAAATGGCTATATTTTTTAATATCAAAAGTTAGCTTTAATTTTCTCTATGGTGTGGATTAATTGATGATGGAATGGGTTGTTAAGGCATTTTTTATAATGTTATTCGTTTAAACTTACATTAGCTTAGTGTACCACGTGTGAGGTAATGTGGGTGTACTTGGAGGTGATTGTGTTACAATTGATTTTCAAATAAAATAAAATGGCTATATTTTTTAATATTAAAAGTTAGTTTTAATTTGCTCCATGGTGTGGATTAGTTGATGATGGTATGGGTTGTTAAGGCATTTTTTTATAATGTTATTGGTTTAAACTTAGATTAGCTTAGTGTACCATGCGTGAAATAATGTGGGTATACTTGGAGGTGATTGTGTTTAAATTGATTTTCAAATAAAATAAAATGGCTATATTTTTTAATATTAAAAGTTAGTTTTAATTTGCTCCATGGTGTGGATTAGTTGATGATGGAATGGGTTGTTAAGGCATTTTCCATAATTTTATTGGTTTAAACTTAGATTAGCTTAGTGTACCACGTGTGAGGTAATGTGGGTATACTTGGAGGTGATTGTGGTAGTGGGTAGAATCGATCATTGGAAGTACAAGCTCACTATAGTTGTCTATTTTGCCATACTAAAAAAATTATTTTTCCATATTAAAAATATAACAATAATAATAATAATCTTATTGTTTTAATTTTATTGAATTAATTATTTATCAAAATTAGATGTTATTAAAATCTCATGATTTTATTGGAGGCAGTTTAGGTGATGGAAATAAGGTAAACTAATTTTCTTGTAAGCATTTTCTAATTTATGTCGTCACTCAAACACTCATAGAAAAAATTCTTAACCCCACCTAGAATGCCTAAAAGACAACTCTCAAGCAAGCCACCCAATGTCACATTGGTGGCTTTCTCTCACTCTTTAGACTACATTGAAGGATATCCTTGTCCAAGGGGGCAATCCATAAAGATCAAGCTAAGCTTGGTCATTGAGTAATGAAGGAAAGTTCCTTAACAAAGACTAGTGATTTGAAAGTACTCACTCTCGAAGTAAAAGGTTAGGGATAAGTGCGCGAATAGTCAAACAAACCATGAATTATGAACAAATTTTGAATGATTTTAATTAGAAAACTATGTTTATTCATGAAACAAAATTATACTTGAAAAATGAAAAATAAAACTTGCTCAATTAAACATATAACATGATATGCTGGTGAAGCATATATATAAAGGCACAATAAAAATAGAAAATGAATCATAAATTGTGTCTATACAAATAAGGCATTAGATCATTCATTAATAATATTCATTAGCATTGGAGATTGAGAGTTTGTTATCATCATCAAGAGATCATTCCATAATTAAGAGTTCATATACCAATAGTATTAACTATGTTTGAGATGTGAAAGACTTATGTGTTTGCAATGATAAATAAAGGAAATATTTAAACTTTTCATTGTTACTAAGGACAATGAAGACAACAAAATTGAATGTGGACCACTTACACATTTGTAACATTCAAATGTCATCTATTTATCATAAATTTATCACCATTTATAGTTGGGTAGTTTGTAAATGTAGAATTGTGACCTAAATCATGTATTTGTAACATTCCAAAGTGTGTAATTACAAATAATGAACCATGAACAATACCATTAGTGTGTGAAAACATTAACCACTATGTATTTAGAACAAATTGCCATTAAGACTAGAGATCAATGTAAGTTTCAAAGCACCCCTAAACAATAAGAAATTCCATATCATGTCAACATCAAATATTTAAGAATTGTGTGCTTTGTCTAAATTGTGTGTAGAGTGCACCAGTAGTGGGAGTATTGGGCTTCAATCACTATATTGTTAATGTGTGTTAAGATGTGATATTTAAAATTAGAAACTGATCATACATCTATAAAAAGGAAAGCAAGTAAACTGTCAAGATAATCTTAAAAATAGTGAATTGTTATCCTTATGAACCAAGTCATTTCATGTTCCCATGCATTGATTTGTGTAAGGGTGTCGTTAAAATGTCAAATGTATTAAAAAAATGTAAGAAATAATGTATCAAGAACAAAATATGACCATGATGCAAGTTTGTATACCCTTTTCACAATTATTAAAGAGCTTAAATATCAAGGTGTTTCATCCATTCATGTACTCATGTGAAGCTTAAGAGTGTTTACTATGTCATAGATATGTTACCTAGATATGTCAAATCCAACATGAACAAGTATAAATATGATAATGTGTCCTTACAAGTAAAGCGTTAATCATTTTTAGTTCGTGCTAATCATTTTTAATTTTATCACTTATTCTCTAGTCATATATTTTAGTCCTAGACTAAATTAGTCATTTAAGTTAGTCACTTTTAGTCGAGTCACTTAATTCTAGTCATATATTTGATCCCTAGACTAAATTAGTCATTTAAGTTAGTCACTTTTAGTTCGGTCACTCAAAATTTCTCACATCTAGTAGTAATTCACTTGAAATAATTGTGGTGACTAACTTTTTTAGTCATGTAGTCACTAATCTCTCATTTTGTACTAGTGATGGAATGGATTGTCCCTTAAATTTCTTTAGAAGCAAGGTCCTTTATGGGGTTTGTAGGATAGTAGAGGAGGTTTAATCAGGGATTGGACATCCAAACACTTCATTGCATAAGAAATAGATCAACTCCAATTGGCATTAGAGTGCATAGAAAGTTTTGAACAACTAAAGAACCTTTTGACAAATTCCCTTTTATGCAACCAACTCAAAAAAAGATAGATAAACAACTTAAAAATTATCCTCTTCGAGGGGGAAACCTCCTTTACATTACATAAATGAAAAATTCTTGGATGATACGAATGACAAGACTTCCTTTGCATGTATATGAGTTTAAGGGGCCACAATATAATCAAAGCCTACATAATAATAATAATGTAAGGGCACAACAATAATGATAGTGGGATTTTATGGGGCACAATAATAAAAATATGGGGGCTACATGGGCACAAAAATAAAAATAAGGGGGATACACTAGTATTATAGGAACCTAAAATGCCCCTCTACTTCAAAAAAGTGTTGTTCTCAATGCTTGAGTAGTTCTAGATGCTTTTGTATAAATTCCCTTCTTCCCATGTGGAGTCTTTAGTGGGTAAGTTCTTCCACTTAATGAGATACTTCGAAATTGATCGATTATGTAGTTGTCAAGTTCTTGTTTCCATGACTACTTCATGTTCAAATATGATTTTTCCTTCTTCGACAAGTTTTGGCAACATTGTTTGAACTGGAATCTTGTCATCGATAACCTTCTTTAAGCATGAAACATGGAAAACTGGGTGTACTCGGGAAGATGTAGGCAACTCCAATTTGTATGCCATGGTACCAATCTTTTGTAATACCTTCTAAGGATCATAGAACTTGGGTGAAAATTTATTATCCTTCTTAGCTTGCTTGAGAGACATTTGTTTGTATGGTTGCATCTGTAAAAATACCCAGTCACCTACATTAAAAATTCTTTCACTGTGATTCTATCTTCTTGTTGTTTCTTTTGATTCTGCACCAGAGTGAGGTTGTCCTTTAAGAGTTAAAGAACATGTTTTTGATGCTCGATGTGATCTTCCACTAATTGAACCATATAATTCTCTCTTAAATATGATGTGATGGATGGTTGATGGTATCCTTAAAGTGCCATAAATGGGGTAATTTTTGCTGCAGTATGGAAGGAAGTGTTATACCACCATTCACATAGAGGTAACTACTTGACCCATTGTGTTTGTTTATCATATACAAAGAAACAAATATATCCTTCCAAACATTTTTTCACTATCTCAGTTTTCCCATCAGATTGAGCATGATAAGATGATCTATGATCTATGAGCTAATTCAGTACTAGGACAAGAAAATAATTTCGTCCAAAAATTTCCAGTGAAAAAGTGATGTGTATCACTTACTATAATACTTTGATTTCCATGAATATTTTGAATTTTTTCCATAAATGCAGTAGAAACTATACTAGCTTTAAAAGGATTAGATAATGCACACAAGTGTGCATACTTGGTAAGTCTAGCAATTATCACCATGATGACACTCTTTCCTTTAGAAAAATGTGATTAAATCCATTAAGACCTCCTCCCTACGGTGATTAATTGATAAAGGTTGTAAGAGATCCAGGATCTTAATTGTCTCAACTTTATTTTGTTGGAAAACCAAACATTCTGTCACAAACTTCTGAATATCCGTTTTAAGGCCATCCCAAGAAAATTCCTTCTTGACCCTCTGGTAAGTTTTAAAAGAATAATGAGTGTCCTTCTAAGGGAGATGTGTGCAATTCAAATGGAATATTTTGTTTGAGTTGGGAATTCTTACAAATATATAAGTGATCTTTGTATCATAATGAATCATTTTTCCAGTTAAATGTATCAAATGTATTAGCATCTTGCTACAACATTTGAATGAGTGACCACACCTCTTCATCATTCTTCTATTCATCCCTTTCTTCGGTTATCGATTAAGGTTGTATAATAGAAATATAACAAAGAAATGCTTCCACATTCTCATCCTTTCTTGAGAGTGCATCTGCAACAACATTTTGCTTCCCTTTTTTGTAGATGATTTCAAAGTAATAAACCAACGTATTTGTCATCCATTTTAGCTACTCTTCTGAAGATAATATTTGTTCCAAAAAGTATTTAATACTATCATGATCTGTTTTTAAATTGAAGTGTCTTCTCATTAGGTAAGGTCTCCATTTCTTTAGTGCATGTAGTATTGCCAACATTTCCTTCTCATAAATAGGTTTGTGTAAATACTTTCCTTTGATTGGAAAACTTTCAAAAGCAACGGGTCTTCCTTCTTGCATTAAAACAACACCAATTCCATTTCCTAAAGAATCACATTCCACAATAGAAGTTTTTGTGAATTTTGTCATAGCTAAGACCGGTGCTTGGCACGTTGCCTCTTTAAGATGTTCAAAAGACTTTGCTTCTTCTAGAGTTCAAGAAAATGCATCTTTCTTTAGTAATGACATTTGAGGTGTCGCTATTCTCCCATAATTCTTAACAAACTTGCAATAATACCCTGTCAACCTGAGAGATCCTTGAAGATGTTTTATGGTTGTGGGGATTTTCCATTCCTTGATGGATTTAATTTTTTTAGGGTCTACCTTAACACCCTCATGAGATACAATATGACCCAAATATTCCACGTCCTGTGCTCCAAAGAAACATTTGGAGGTTTTTGCATATAATTGTTTCTCCTCCAATAGTTTGAGCACCCTGTCAACCTGTTGAGCATGATCCTTCCAAGACTTGTTGTAGATTAGTATATCATCAAAAAATACTAACACAATTTTTCTAAGGGTCTACCTTAACACCCTCATGAGATACAATATGACCCAAATATTCCATGTCCTGTGCTCCAAAGAAACACTTGGAGGTTTTTGCATATAATTGTTTCTCCTCCAATAGTTTGAGCACCCTGTCAACTTGTTGAGCATGATCCTTCCAAGACTTGTTGTAGATTAGTATATCATCAAAAAATACGAACACAAATTTTCTAAGGAAGGGTTTGAAAATGGAATTCGTCAAACCTTGAGGTGTGGAAGGTGCATTAGTAAGGGAAAAATGTATGACCAAAAAATTATAATGACCTTAATGAGTTATGAATGATGTTTTCGGAATGTATTCAATATTCATTCTAATTTGATGATATCCTAAATGAAGATCCATCTTGGTGAAGTGAATTTCTCCATGTAATTCATCTAACATTTCGTGAATGACAGGAATGTGAAATTTACCTTTAATAGTGAGCTTGTTGAGATCCTTATAATTTATACACATATGCCATGATCCATCCTTCTTGTGCACCAATATTATTGGAGCAAAGAAAGAACTTTGACTAGGTTGAATTAAACCATCCTCTAGAATTTTTGCAGCCATACATTCAATTTCACTGTTTTGGGCATAAGGATATCTATAAGGCCTTATGTTTGGAGGAACACTTCTTGGAGCCAAGTGAATTGTATTATCATGATCATGAATAGGTGGGAGGCCTTTGGGAATCTCAAACACATTGGAATGATTGTCCAAGACTTTTTGGAGATCTTGAGAAAGAGATGATTTTGATGTCTGAACCCCTAGTGAGCATAATTATGAAATTACTCCCCATTGTTATTTCTTCAGAGGATTTTTCATGCTGTTAGAGTTGATTATGTTTCTTGGTTTCCCTGTGATACCCCTTAATTCAACTTCCTTTCCTTCCCAAAAAAATTTCAAGAAAAGTTCTTGAAAATTGAAAGCTATGGTCCCCAAAGATTGTAACCATTGAACTCCTAGTACAACATCAACACCACCCATTGGAATGGAAAGCATTGGACTATTCAATACATATTCCCCAATGGTTAGCTTGATATTATGATACTTTATAGAAAAATTATATTTCCTCCATTTGCAACCACCAATTGACACTCTAGTGCTGGATATAAGAAGTAATTCAATTCCTTGGCTATCTTACAATGAATTAAATTATGGGTACTACCTGAATCAATCAATACTATTACCTTTTTCCTCTTGATATTTCCTTCTATATTGAGAGATTGAGAAGTGGTAACTCTATCCAATGCATTACAAGACATGGTCAGATTCATTTATTCTTTCTCTAGGTTTGGTTCCTAGTGTATATCCCTCTCTTTTAATGTTTCTTGTTCCTTTTCTTCCTCATCTTCAAAATATATGTAGAATACTTTATTCTCCATGCACTTATGACCTTTAGGGTATTTTCTATCACAACTATAAAAAAATTCCCTTTTGCTCTTTTTTCCTCTAATTTTTGTGGTGTCAACCTTGTAGGTTGTGGAAGACTAGCACTTCCATGTTTATAGTTGTGAGTGGTAGACTTCCTTGTTGCCATAATTTTGCTTTCAACTTTTCTTGCCACCTTGAATTCCCTCTCCAATGAATCAGGTTCCCAAAGGTGAACCTCATGTTGGATTTTATATTTTAAAGTCCCTATGAAGACATCGATCCTATGCTCCTCTGGAATATCAGTTACCCTAATATTAAACTTTTTGGAAGTCTTCAATGTGCTCGCCGTTTGACCCTTTTGTTTGATATTCATCAATTGGATAAAGAAGGTGTTTCTTTTTGTATCTTCATATGTGCTATCATTTCCTCCATAAAAAGTGACTAGGTGACAAGTGTTTTATGAGAACAAAGCTAATTATACCATACAAATTGATTGGGTTCTAAATATAAATATGCAATACGTACCTTTTGTGAGGGTTGCACATCGTGTAGATACAAATATTGCTCCATACACTGTATCCATGTTCTCGAATCCTTGCCATCAAACTTCCTCATATATATATTTTCAATGTGGTGGTTCTTAAACCCAACATTAGAGTATCTAAAATCGTAATTCATATTCCTTTTATCCTCATCATGATTTTCATGGATTACCTTGTCAGCACTGGGAAGCCTTTCTCGCAACAAATTTGTGAACCTTCCTTCAAACGTTCCATGTCTTCTTTTAAACCTTTTTTTATGTTGAATTTTAAACCACCCATGTCACCTTTTATTTCATCTTTGTTTCTCTTTGTGAGATCGGAATTTGTTTGACTTGATCCCGTAATTTTGATATATCATGTTGCAGTCTTCTCTTCATGTGTCATGGTAGAATTTTAGGCTTAATGGGTGTAGAATTCTTTGATTTAGGAGGAATTTTAGAACCATATTATATATATTCTTCAATTTCCTTGGGATCATTCAAATAATTTTTTTTTAAACAAAATTTATGCAAAAAATACACACATTTTTCTTGCTTTTAGGAGCTCGATCTTTAAACTATTGTAACTCTGTAATTTTGGATCTCCAAGTTCTGAAATTTATTCCTATGGTATCTCTCTATGTCTTATTCCAACCCCACAAGTTTGATCATGATTGGATTCTCTAAGAAAGTGTTATGCCAAATATCCCATGATGACCTAATTATGGACTATTTCAGTAGAGAAAAGTTTTATTGGATGCCACGTGTCACTGTTTCAGCCTTTGGCCCCAAAATTGCTACACGAAAAACTAAAATCTAGGAAATTTCAGCCACTTTTTACATAATTCAAATTTGATGCTTGATACAAAAGTTATGATGCATTTCCTATGTCACCTGTCTGAGACATAATTCTAGAGCTTGCAAAAACCCTAACTTCCTAAGATCATGTCTCCGAAAATATAGCAAACCAAGCTCTAAATTTTTTTACTAAAAGTTCATCAAGATTTTGGCTCCAATGGGTAAAAATTTCATCTTCTGGATCCTTCTATAAAAAAATTATAGTGAAAATTCCAAGATGTCCTATTTGAAGAAGAAAAACCCTATAATTCAAAGCTCTGATACCAAATGTTATGTAACCAACTCATAAAAAGATAGATCAACGAATTAAAAATTATTTTCTTCGAGGGGGAAACCTCTTTTATATTACATAAAAGAACAATTCTTGGATGATACAAATGACAAGACCTCCTTTGTATATATAGGAGTCTAAGGGGTCACAATATAATCAAAGCCTATAAAACAATAAGAATGTAAGGGCACAACAATAACAATAGTGGGCTTCTATGGGGAACAACAATAACAATATGGGGGCTACATGGGCACAACAAAAATAATAAGGGGGATAAACTAGTATTATAGGGACTTAACATGCCCCCATCCTAAATATTGCATATCCATATAAGGATTTATTAGTTTGTACAAAATTCAAATGCTTGCATGAAAGGAATCAATGAAATTCTCATGCATGAAGGACATGTTATCAAATATGAATCCAAGAAATTATATGAACATGGAAAAAATTGTCTGGTGCATAATTAAAGCTTGTTATCTGGTGCATAATTAGAGCTTTTCTCCATTACACATGCTTTAAAAATGTGGATACACTACTTGCTTGAGAGAAAATTCACACTAATGATAGAACACATTGGGTTGAAGTACTTTTTTGATTAGCCTTTCTTAAATGCCAGGAAATATAGGTGTATGGATCTTATTAGTTAATTTGACTTTGGGAGTCAACACATTAAAGGAAAAAAAAATATGAGTAGTTGATGTGCTCAATAGGAGCATGGAAATGATGCATATGGTAGTAATCAACATATGTGAGTTAGACATAAAAGAAAGAATCAGATAAGCACTACAATGTGTTGAAAAATTATAGTATACAAGTGGATGCTTGAAGTAAGAACCCAAGGGGACAATGGGAGAATAATATAGGTTAAAAAAATATGACTTATTGATGTATGTGTGTAAATTGTACATACCAAATGTAGCAGACTTGAAGAAGAAAATAATGGAAAAATTCCATAAGAGGGCTTATTTTGGTCATCTAGGCTATCAAAAGATGATACAAGATACCAAAACATTGTATTAATGGCCTAGAAAGAAGAAATAAATAGTTGAATTTGATAAATGTTAGAATTTCAGCATTTTAAGGTTGAAAAAAGGCATCTAGTAGGGGTTTTGTGACAAATATGAATTATAGAATGGAATTGGAAGTCATCTCTTTGGAATTCATCATTGGTATACCAACGACCCCCAAAAATATGACACAATTATGGTGGTAGTGGATAAATTGAACAATGAAAGTCACTTTATTATGAAGTCTATCTATAAAGCAATTTATATTTATTATATTTTTATAAACGATATTTTTAGGTTACATGTGATGCCCAAGAAAATCATATCTAATTTGGATTCTAAGTTTACTTCAAATATTTGGATATATTTGTTTGTGAGATTCGATACATAGTCGATGTTCAATACAACCTACAATCCTCATATAGATGGATAGATACAAAGGGTCAACCATTTGTTGGAGGACATGTTTAAGGATGTATGTTGTGCATTGTCCCAAGAAGTGGAAATATTAGTTACCTCTGATAGAGTTTTCCTACAATAATGGCTATCAAGAATCACTAAAAATGAGTCCAATTGAAGCACTATTTGGAAAAAAATGCAATATTCCAATTAGTTGGGTTAATGTGGTGGATAATATTACACTTGGGATAGAAATTTTAAAATAAATGGAACAAGAAGTGACAAATATCAAATATAGGTTGAAAGCGGCACAATACCGACAAAAGAGATATGTAGATCAGAGTATAATTCATAACACGTTTTGAGTAGGACAACACATATATGTCCAAATCAGACTAATTTCCTTGAAAGTGGGATCCTATGCCAAGTTGGAACCATGTTATTGTGGACCCTTTAATATGTTAGAGAGAGTGAGGCTAATAACATATAGGATTTCCTCACCACCTACTATAAAAGCACATAATGTATTCCATGTATCTTTTCTTAAGACATATGTAGATGTTTCTAATCATATTATTGATTATGTTATGATACATGTGGAATGTAAATGAGATTTATAATTAGATTCCAATTTCATACTTGACAGGAAGGACACCTTAATCTAGAAAAAAACCAACATGTAGGTCAAGGTACAATGGAAGAATTTTGGAACAAATGAGGCAACATGGGAATTTGAGAATGCCATGAAAATAAGACGAACCCATCTTTTTTCTATATATGATCAGTTCTACGAATGGTAGAACATAAAGCACAATGTTCCTTTAAGGGGAAGAGGATTTTAACATCCCTTTTTAGTACTCATATTTCGTATGATGTAATTAAGGATGATAATGATAGACAACCAACATGGGTATTTTTATCAAACTCTATTTCAATAAACATTCTTTATTTTTAGCACACATACACACACTTAACAATAGGGTAGACAAATAGATCATATTGCTTGTAAGTGAAGCTTTGCTGAGGGGAAATATGTAATGGGGATTCAAGAAGTTTCTTATCCACCTAAATTGATTGACCAGACCTCTAATGTGGCAATTGAACTACCCAAATTGCTAGTAATTATGAGACGAATAAGGGATGTGGTTGTTATAGCTCAAAAATCCATCCCCTTGGGTCTACTAGAAGGGAAAATCGTTTTCAAAGTCAAGATGCCAAAAGTGATTTTGAGATAAAAAAAGCATGAATTGGCTCCTTCCTTACTCCTTTGTAGATGTAACCAAGAAACATGTTGATGGGCTAGAATTTACTGCCAACAACTAGGGGATCTCCCTAGTGCAGTGCCCCAATCAGAGTCTACACCATTTAGTTTAGGATACACATCCGGTATGTAAGCCTAACTGCCATCTCATTGATTAAGACTCACCTCAGACAATGCAAGTGTAAACTTAAGAGACAAAAAATTAACCTTCAACAAATGCAAGTAACTTACGAAAAACCAATATAACATATACCACGAATAGAAACAACATAAATTCAAATCATGAATCCCAAGGAAAACATTGTTAGCTAGGCTTCAAATAAGATCCACACATACAAATCAAATAAATCTACGAACCATGAATAAGTTCATGATTAATAACCATGTAAAAGCATAAGTGAGCGTATAGTCACACAATGATACAATACTAATATCAATAAATCAGTTTACTAACATAAGAATAAGATAAGAATATCATATACCATCCATTTCTTGTAAGAGAAATCCCATAGTGCTTGTAGACACATGAAGGAATAGTACACCAAAAGTTGAAAGGATCTTTCAATGCATTAAGATGAGAATATCCATCGCACCATCTCACAATATCTCCATCAAATCCATGATTGGAAATAGAAAATGACTTATTGCGTTAGCTAAAAGATCCTTTAGTTCTCAAAATAATATGCACCAAAAAGAGTCCAAAGCTAAAAGTCCCTTACATTGTGTCATGAGGGCATATTTATAGAAAAATGTAACTCTTGGTTTACCTGTGACCCTTGATCTACCTCATGACCTTTCATATTTCCATAGGCTCTACTCTACTCTAGTAGCTATGCTACTATGCACATGTGAAAGAAATGCTTTTATTATAATAATTTAACAATAGACAACTTTGGAACATCTACATGTAATTCTTGCAAAAGTTATGAATGCTAAATCTTTTATTCGTTTGCCACTTCGACAACATTTTTCTACTCCTTCCCATGTCTATGAAGGCACTATAGGTCATCTGGTATTAGATTGTTCTTTTTGACCTTGATTTAATTTGATAAAGTTACTTTCTTGGTGCATATCATCATTGGTTCTATCACGTACTGAGAAATTTTTTCTTTTGTCACCTACAAAATCTCCATAGTAAGGGCTTGTTTGAGAGGATTGATAAATGCCTAAATTTCTTGGATAACTTCTTCTCGCTTCCTCAGTTCCCCAACTACCTTGATAGAAGGGAATATGTGTACTTCAATCATAAATTCTAACCCACTCAAAAAATTCTTATATGAATCTAAAACTATGTCTATATCCTTTACAAGCTTGTCCTATGATTGGACCTTGAAGTGAATTTGAACTTTTTCATTTTGAGAAGTTATCCAATATTTTGTAGGGAGAGTTTCTAATGCACTCGAATATTTGGTAGCCCATTCACATATGTTGTTGATAGCTATGGTGGTTTGTCTGAGGATAGTCGTCTTCTCCTTACTTTCGGTCTATATGATTGGGAAGGGTGATATATTCTGATGCATCTATATCATTTATTCGTAAACAATAGTCATGGATTCTTCTAAATTTGCTACCTCTTCTATAATGGATGTTCATAACTACTTTTCAATTGAATGGACTAGGAATAAAAATATATTCTCTTCCTCTACCTTGGCAGCTCTTTTCTCTACATCGTAGAGATTTCCATGAATTTCTACAATCTATTTGTTTAGCCTGATCACATTTATCTTTGTTGCAATCACAAAGGCAGTTCCAGCTGAAGCAATCATCTCAAGGTTCATAGTAATATCTGGGACAATCTCCTTCTCTGTAGTTACTGATAAAGGTTTGGAAGTGTTTTTGGCATAGCATTTTCTTCTCTCCTGCATAATATTAAAATGGACCTAATCAAAATTTAGTCTAGTAAGATCCAATCCTCTTCCTCTTCCTTGTATGGGATGCCCAATTATTTGAGTGGCAGGTGTATGCTGGTAATTGGGGTCGATGGAGGGATTTCTAATGAAGAAAGATTGAGCTACATCCAAGACTCTTGACCTTGCTGTTGGTTAAGGTGGTCGTGTTCAACTATCTTATTGAGATCTTCATGTTTCTTCTTGATTTCTTCCTCTTCTAGCCTTCTTTTATATTATTCGTATTTTCTCTTTCATTCTTCTTCAATTATTTTCTTTTATCTATCCTCTTCTTCTTGTTCTCTTTTGAGTTCTTCTTCTTCATTATTTTTTCTCTATAGCTCCTGCTTTTCTTGTTTCTTTATGTTTTATTCCTCTAATTTCCTTTTCCTTTGTTAAACTTCTTCGGCTTTCCCTTCTTGTTCTCCCTTCTTAAGTTCTTCTTCTTCTTCCCGCTTCCTCTTTGTTTATTCTTCTTGTTACTGTTGTTGGAGATCTCTAGCCTACTGGACTACTGTCCTTTGTGATTGTCTCAACTCTTCCTCCCTTTTAATTCTTATCTCTTTCTTTATTCTAGCAATAGCTACATTCCTTTCCTCCAGGGTTTCTTCATCTCCATCTCTGTCTTTCTCATCCAATGGGTCTTCATAGTCATTGTTTTATTCTTCTTTTGTTTTCCCCTTGTCTTTTGTTGCTATTTATTTCTTTTAAGAATGGCTGCTCTAGCTTGCAGGCTTATGCTTTCTTGAGAGTGTTCAACTTCCTCATCCTCCTTTTATTTTCTTTTTTCACTTGGCCCTAATTTCCTGGTAGCATTATACCAATTTCTGACTTTATCTTCATGGCTATGCTTGTTGTGAATACATGACCAATTGAAACTTGCTTTCTTGCAATGCGCTACCATAATCCCCTTTGGATCATACCCACGGTGATCCAAAACCATAAAGAAGAATCCTTTCATTTCTTTAGATTCTATTTCGGCCTCCTTCAAGCTCTTGAGGGTGTACACTACAATAGTTAAAGGGAAGGAGGGCCAAGGATTTTTCCTACCTTTTTTTAGTGTTTTAGAGAAATATATAGTCATTTGATAAAAAAAACTCCTGTAGAAGTAGCCTATCTGTCACCAACTTGGGGAGAGCATGGGGGGGCTTATGTGAGTCGAAAACTCTGATGAAGGTTCCTTCTTCTGTGGGAAAGCAGTTAGCCACTCTAATGATTGTTTCCTTAACTCTCTTAGACATGCATGGAGCATGTTCTCCAAAGAGAAACTGGTACCTTGGAAGTGATTTCATGCATACTCTTGTAACCTAGATCCCAAAAGATATTATAATGAAGGTGCACAACCTCTGACATCTCAGGGGTCCATTTGTAGCTCCACCCCTCAAAATGACATCTCACACATACTGCATATAAGAGATAGGATGCCATATAGAATTCTGATGGTTGGTCCTTCGGGTTCTTAGCCGCTTGTATATTGGATCTCATAGATGAAGCGGAAATGATTTCACAATTGAAAATAGTTCCTCTGGTAGCAACCGTGTACATGATAGGGACCCATGTTTTAAGAAAGGTGTTGATATATGACCTACCATATAATTGATTCACCATTGCTGCCATAGGCTAATAAATTTTTTGAAGGCCCTTTGTTATGTATACCTCATCAACCTTGACCTAGAACTTAGAGGTTTCTTTCTGCCATGACTTTAGGATATCCTTTATTGAAATATGGAAGTATGAAATCCACCTAGTATTAACGTATTCTTTTCACTCTAGTATCTTATAGTAGGCAATGATGTTTGTATTAGAAAAGAAGCAAAACATTTTCTTGTGTGGCTCTTTATAACCCATAATTCTGTATCAATATTCTGTAGTATCCAGTTTAATGGTTTCTGCACATGGGAATACTGGTGGATGCATGGCCACTTTATGAAGCCATGACCTATTGATATTGATGTATACCCTAAAGTCCTCTTGGTCCTGGGGAATATTTTTCTTTGAGATCTCTAAATAGATGTCAAACTATGAGAGTGTAGAGTTTGAAGATTGTCCTACCGTGACATGCTCTTGCCCAATAATCCTCTCTTTTTCATATATATTTACCACTTCATAAATCCATATCTACAAGGTTTTGATGAAGGTATGCATCAGTATGTTTTCTTGTTCATATTTAGCTGCATACCCTATTGTTTTAATTAAAGTTGTAATTAATTACTGAATCAACCTGTTTCCGCAGCTAGTCCAGGATTCCGTAGCTGCCTTCATTGTTCACGAGGTTCCAGATTTCTAGTTCAACAATGAAAGGTGTAGATGGATAGAAGATGACTCCCTAATGGATACCTTCCTATCCACTCGAAACTATTTTCTAAAAGAGGCACAGGAGATCACGGTCAAACTCAGAGTCAATTGCCTGATTAACATAGAACAAAGCCAGCGATCAACTAAAACCTTACCGTTTTTCTTTCGAAATAGTAAAATGATGGTTTCACGATATAAGTTTAGATAGGGTTAAGACATATTAGGCTTAGGATTCTCATACAGTTATTCAAGAGACATGGTAGAAAGTTAATGGCTACACTGTTATTTGGGTGCGCACTGAATGATATGTTTCCTAAACAAGTTGTGACTTTCGTGTGAATGAATTTGGTTTTTGTGTGCAAGCATTGCACTGATTTGAAGCTCTGAACTTCTACGTGGAGGGACCCTACAAACAGTGGCAGGTTTTAATCAAATACAATCTGATTTCCTTTAATTATTCAATTGATCTATTTTGTGTGATCATGTTGTATAGTGATTTCAAATTGTTATCTTCATAAGAACTATACTTTGCATTATACCTAGATTAGGCTGTTGTTTACTTTGATTTATACCTAGTACTACACAATTATTTCCTTTGCTTATTATCCATCATAATTGAAGTGTTTTCAATTCATAGATGTTGCTTGGATTACGTTGTTTGAGTAGAAATTGAACAAGCGAGGAGGCTTCTCCTAAAACAATTGAGTTCAACAGTATTCCTTCATAGCTGCTAGAGTAAGATTCAATTTTTCACTTAGAGAATTAGGAGCTGAAGCAAAGAGATTTAAAATAAAATCCCAACATTCTAACATAAGTAAAATCGCCCTCACATCATCCACAAACTGATTGAATAGCAATTATTTCCTAGGAAACTTAATCAACATCCTTAATAAATACAACATTAATAGAATTGACAAACATCACCTTCATCCTAGGACTAGACCTTGAAAAATACATAACTACCTACTAAAAAAAATTCTAAGCACATATTGTCCACCTATACTTCATCAGTCCACGCACCCTGGTTGACAATTTATGCTTGCCAATTCAAGGACATTGAATTGACCAAACATTTTGGCGTTGTTTTCGGGGAAGTATAATTAGAATCCATATAAAAAAAACAACAAAACAAACCATCTTTAATTTAAAAACATGACATGCATAGGGATAGAGACCTAGGGGTAGACTTGTAGGGTGAGTAAGAAGTTTAATTACCACAAATCCACTCACTCCACCACAATTTTGAGATTCAACACCACCTACTCAAACCCAAATTCCATTTAGGGGTCGACAGAGACTTCCTGAAGTCTCAAGATCATAATTTCAATCCAAAACTTCACCTATTTCCTCTACTAAAGCTGCAATTGAAGAAAATCCTACATCCCCAAACAGAGGAGTAATCTTTCTGTCCCCCACTGGTGAACAAATCGTGGGAGAAGAATTAGAAATTCCTAGTGAAGAGGAAGGATTGGAAACTTATTCTGAACCCATTGATAGAGGAACCAAAAAGATTATAAGAACACTATCTTAGCTCCGAAGAATCTATCATGGCTGAAGAAGAAGGAGAAGTAATGTCCATGGTGAAGAGGATAGGATTGGAGGAAGAGGTAGAGGTAGAGGAGGGGGTAGAGGCAGGGGGAATAAAGATATTTCAAGATTCCCTATTCTTGATGAAGATACAACCCTCACAATGAAAAATATATCACCCTCGATTCTTCCTAATTTCCATGGGAAAAGAAACGCAGATCCAGAGACATTTCTCTTCGAATTTGAAGTATTATGCAAATCATATGACTATCTGCATGATGATCAAAAGTTGAAATTATTTCCTGCCACATTAAAAGACTCAACATCAAAATGGTCCATGAGTCTAGGAGTGCATTCCATAACAACATGGGCACAGATGAAGGAGGCTTTCTTGGGCAAGTACAAATACTATTGTATGCCTAGTAACCTTAAAGATGAAGTCTTCAAAATGACATAGAAAGAAGATGAGAATCTTAAAGACTTGGTAGAAAGATTTTGTTTATAATGTTAAAAGGGAAACAATGGATAGTTTGGATGAAGAAACCTTAAAATCTCTTTTACTCAGAGCCATTAAAGATGAATGGATCGATCTACTTAGCTTAACAAGAAAAGGAGATATCTCCCAACTCCCATTTGCAAATATTTGTGATTTATGTGTACATATCTCAAGGGGCAAAGCAAGAGTTGGAAAGAGTCCTAAAGACCCTCTCTTATCAAGAATAAACAAGTCTGCAGCTAGAACAGTTAGTAGGGTAGAAATAGGAAATCTGCTTGACACCTATAGAGATTTTAGGGAGCTTAATTGAACAAATAGACACCCTTAAAATATAAAACAAGCAAAATTCTGAAAATTCTGTATTATCTATCTTTTGTCCCAAATGTCGAAAGAAACATGCTTTGAAAGAATGTCCCTTGGACTCGAAAGTCATAGAAACATGTGTCATATGTGCAGATAATCATGATACAAAGGAATGCCCATCTTTACCAGGTCTCTAGGCTGTATTCAATGATGAAGGAATCTCAAAACCAGTAGACCCTCTCTACTTTTTAGCTAAAAGACCATGGAAAAACCCCCAACCAAATCAACCACAAGGATTTAGACCACAACAATTTTCCCAATCTTCACAAAGTAATTCGAATCCAGCCTGGAAGCCTTGGGCTCTGCCACAATCACAGCCTTGGAATCAAGGATGGAAAAATCCTTATGGAGCCTATGCTCAATATCAACAATACTCGCCATCCTACATTCCACCACAGTTCTTAACCCTGTCCAATCAAATTACTCAAACTAATAAATTGCCACAAGTCCCAGTATAGAGTCAAAACTCGCAACTTTCCTACCATTTCCACAAAAATCATATCAACTACTTGCTCAAACACTTCCAAATCCTAATAATAAAGTACCACAACAACCAGTATACAACATAGAGGTTCGGAATCCTCAAACTTATGTAATAACCCTGCTAGACCTAAACAATGTTCAATTAAGGTTTGGAAGGGTATTACCAAAAAAACCTCCTGTTGTCATTCAAAAAATAAAACTAGATCTTCAAAAACATAAGAATAAGTTAGAAGAAAGAGAGACCTCTCTCCCTCAAAAAGAAACTAGACAATACAGAGCCCTGGAGAAGGATGCAACGAGGTGAATGAACAATCTGCCTCAAACATCTTGAAGCAAGAGATCTTTGAACTAGAAACACTAAATCGGTATCTTAAAAATGAAAATCAAGCCCTGAAGACATAAAGTGAGATACAGATCGCCAAGAGCGAGAATCTAATCCTACATCTAAGATTGTGATATAAGAAAAACAAGAAGCTGAAGAAAGAGAACATAATTATGTAGAGAGAGATAATCATTTTAATGTACAAAATCTTAATGAGGAAGCCTAAAATTCCAATCTTTGCCAAAAATAAGAAAACCGTGAAACGGGGAGATAACAAACAAGATACACAAGCAGAAGACAATGAAGAAGTGTATGAGGACATACAACATCTCCAATCTGGGGGAATGTAGAGTCTTAAGATTGTCCTACCATGACATCCTTTTTCCCATTAATCCTCTCTTTTTCTTATATATTTACCACTTAATAAAGCCATATCTACAAGGTTTTGATGAAGGTATGCATTAATATGTTTTCTTGTTCATATTCAGCTATATACCCTATTTTTTTAATTAAAGTTGTAATTAGTTACTGAATCAGCCTGTTTCTGCAGCTAGTCCAGGATTCTATAGCTGCCTCCATTGTTCGCGAGGTTTCAAAGTTCTAGTTCAACAACAAAAGGTGTGGATGGATAGAAGATGACTGCCTCATGGATACCTTCTTATCCACTCTAAACTGTTTTCTAAAAGAGGCATAGGAGATCAGATTCAAACTTCAAGTCAACCACCAGATTAACATAGAACAGAGCCTGAGATCAGTTGAAACCTTATCATTTTGCTTTCGAAATAGAAAAATGACGGTTTCACGATATAAGTTTAGATAGGGTTAAGAGATATTAGGCTTAGGATTCTCATACAGTTATGCAAGATACATGCTATAAAGTTAATGACCACACTGTTATGTGGGTGCACACCGAATGATATGTTTTCTGAACAATTTGTGACTTTCGTGTGAATGAATTTGGTTTCTATGTGCAAGCATTGTACAAATTCGAAGCTCTGAATTTCTATGTGGAGGGCACCTACAAACAAAGGTAGGTTTTAATCAAATACAATCTGATTTCCTTCAATTATTCAATTGCTCTGTTTTATGTGATCACATTGTATAATGATTTCAAATTGTTATTTGCATAAGAACTCTACTTTTCTTTATACCTAGATTAGGTTGTTGTTTACTCTGCTTTATACATGGTATTGCAAAGTTATATCCTTTGCTTATTATCCAGCAAATGTTGCTTGGATTACGTTGTTTGAGTAGAAATTGAACAAGAGAGAATACTTCTAAAACAATTGAGTTCAACAGTATTCCTTCATAGTTGCTAGAGTAAGATTCCACTTTGCACTTAGAGAATTAGGGGGTGCAACAAAGAGATTTAAATCAAATCCCAACAATCTAACATAAGTAAAATCACCCTCACATCATCCACAAACTGATTGAATAGTGATTAATTCCTAGGAAACTTAATCAACATCCTTAAGAATTACAACATTAATACAATTGACAAACATCACCTCCATCCTAGGAATAGATCTTGACAAATACATAACGACCTACTAAAGAAAATTCTAAGCACATATTGTGCACCTATACTTCATCAGTCTACTCACCCTGGTTGACAACTTATGATTTCCAATTCAAGGACATTGAATTGACCAAACAGAGAGCTTGGTGGTTTTCTTGATATTGCATCTCATTTCCCTACGGATTGGTGGTGGTGGTCCTTCTAGAATCTCTTGGACGTTGTTCTCTCAAATTTTACAGGAAGTCTTGGCCACCGGAGGCACCATCTCTCTAGAGAAAGATGATATCAATATAAAATCCATCAATGTTATATAGCATTTCAAACAAGAAATCCCAAGATGAGAATGATCACATAAATAATAACAACCAAAGCAGCAATGCTTCAAAATGTGAGGGTTGGACAAGAAATCTCAGGCTTGGAACTTGGTTTAAAAGATAGGTCATTGAGTCACTCAATCTTGGTGGTCGCAAAAATGAAGGGGAATAAACTAACGACTTGGCGACATGACGAAGCTAGTGGTCTCTAGGTCACAATATAGGATAGGAAACTAGGTTGTAGGATGAGTGAAGTCATAAATACACTAAGAAGATCCTATCATGATTTTTTGAAGTTCTACTTATATTCTTTGGTGTCTAGTTAGAGATTCAATGACTTAAGGTGGGAAAATCGAGTTCTAGGGTTACATGTTCACCTCACAGGGGTTCAGGGAATCAAATATGACTAAGAATGGGGAGATATGGTTTAGATGAGAGGTGGTGCTTTAAAACTAGGATGTAATAATGGAGATATGAAGGGTTTTAGGAAGATTTGGTCTTGGAAATGACTCACAGAGGTAGATAAATCCTAACCGTAGAGGAAAATGTAGAGTCTAGGGGAAAAATGAGACATATGTCAAGAGAAATGATTAAAGGGAAGGTGGAAATATGCCTACCTAGAGAGAAGGAGTCCCACACCTGCCAGGTTTCCAAGTTCACCTTCCTCGAGCATTCTAATCAGATGAATGAATGAAAATGAGTGAAGATGCTATTTATAAAAAGGTCTTGCTGTAGCTCTTTTGCTTTTGATAAGTTAGCCATTAGTTGAAAAAATCCAAATGCCATAGAAAAATGATAAGTTAGGATATGGACCAAAAACAAAATTGAAAATAAAAATGTTAGGATTTATCATTATTTCAGGTCCATATCATAAAAAATGATAGGGTAGTTTCTCTAAAAAAGGAAGGAAAATGACAAAATTTTAGATAAGTAATAAAAGAAAATATTTTCTTTAGAAAATAAAAATTAAGGTTGCTAGTTCAAACGTGCCTTTGAAATTTGTTGCTTAGTTTAAAAAAGGTTCCTAAATTGTTTAATTAGGGTTTAATTATTATTTAATACTTGTACACTTTCCAAATAGTCATAACATATGATTTTGTTGTATGCGCACAAGCGATTAAGTGTCAAATCAACATCAAATAATCGTTGGGCATTTTTCAATGGATACAATTCATCCCCCCCGGATCAACAGCGGAGGAAGATTTTCATCCCCCCTTCGATCGCTTCCCATTAACACGAGGCAAGGGGTCTGAAACATACTTTTAATGGCCTCCCTCTTTTGCTACGTGGCACTCCCATAGCGTTTTAGGCCCCTAAAGCGCAAAACCATAAACCATTTCACCCCCCCGTGCAAAATCTTGCCAATGGTTTCCTCTTTTATAACTGTTGACCTCATTCTCGCTCCATATCGTCCACCCATTATCTCTCACCCATTCAAAACTTGTCACGTCATTAATCCATTATCTCTCACCCATTTAAAAGTCGCCACGTCACAAAGTCGTTGCGTCATATTCTCCTATGCCATTTCTAGCCTTAATTAACCATTCACCCTCCTGTTAGACATTAATACCACAGCTCTGCATAAATTTCCTATGGTTATATTTAAACGGAAAATTAAGCCTCACTTCGCTTATAAATATCCCATGGCTATACTCTTTACCACCTTTTCTTCTTCCATCTAATCACCAAATGTTTTATTTTCTTTGTGTATATCTTCCAATGTCATCTATCTTTCAGCTAAAATAGTTTCCGAATTGCCCCCCTTGCAGCAAGATGGCTCCCAAAGTTAAAACATAGAAAACTATCGAAGAAGGGAATCCATCCACAGTCTTTCTTGACTTAGATAACCTCCCCCTCGTGGACTCCTTATTCAAAGTCACTGACTGTGAATGCAAATTCAATTTCCATGAGTTGCATTTATGGTTAAAACAGAAATATGTAGAGAAAGAAGATCCCATTCATTTTTGGGAAACACTTTTAACTTTGCACTCCTTTTCCAAGACTCATCACTTCCCTAATTTGATCACTTGGTGTCAAGCCATGTATGATCCTATGCAAATAACAGTGCTGACTCAGGATGGAAAAATCTTGATCACCATTACTGCTCAAAGTATAAACCAAATGTTAATGATACCTTCATCTGACTCCCTCAACCATTTCTCACCAGCAACTCTCATGGAACTTTATAATAAACTCACCTTCCCATAGAGAGCGCTTATTTTTTAACTTTTTCTACCAGAAGATTCTGAATTGCCCAAGAAAAACCCACCTTATTCATCTTCTATGTTCCTTGAAGCCACTAGACATATCATCTCCCTGCTATCATATCTCCTAGGCTATGAAAATGATCAACTTGTTGATGAATCCATCCTTGGATTCTTTTCCATTTTCAATAAAGAATATCAACCTGACTTCATGTATAATTATAGCCAATATTTGGCTGATAATATACATGAACAATTTATGAATTTCACCACACAATGAGTGTTCAGATATAGCTTAGTCATAATACATTTGATATTGTTTCAGCAGGGAGATTCATTTCACATTCAGCTTAACAAGAAAGATGAGGAGGGAGTGAATCAATCAGTGATTCACTGGACAAAGTTAATGAAAGAAACATCATCAAAGTTTACATTCTTTTAGTTCATATATTATTTTGTACATCCAGTTCATCAACTACTCAATAGCCAGGCAGAGCCCAGAATTGGAGAAGATATTAAGAAGACATTACACTTATCAGAATAGACAAAGACTGGTGACTGGTATTTTTACCATGACTACACTTAAATTAGAATATATGGAAGTAAGTTAGCTCCAAAAACATTACCTAAGTATGCACCAATGAGGATATTCTCACTGGAATACATCAGGTAGATGATAAATATGGATGAAGTCCATTTTGTCTCAAGTAACAAAAAGTCACAATTTAAACTCAAGGCCAGGGTAGGAATATTTTTTCTGTAATATTAGGTCTGTAGGTACAAAGGCAAACACATTATTAAAGAACATGAATCTCCAACCAAGCTTCACCTGGTCCTATGATCCTTTTGGGATCATTTCAACCCTTAGAGTTCAGTTGAAGGCAACACCTTACAACCATACTCCGAGGCCAAAATTGGAGAAGTTTATGAACCAGGAGCAGTGGTTTGAAGGGACTCTCTTAGAAGCAGATGAATAGGTTATAACTACTCCATTGGTAAATACTCTAGTCACTTAGAGTACTTAACACAAAATATCCAGAGAGGAAACTCAGTCAGTTATAGAATCAGTTAAAGAGTACTATATATTTCAAAAGAAATTGAACGCCGGATTGTCAACGTCATTAGGAAGCAAGCCACCATAAATAATTGATCTTGGAGATCTAGAAGATGTTTCATCAGTAGGGACCACCGATCCCACACCTCCTTCTACTTCTTCAACTCCTTCTTCAACTGAACCTATGGAGATTATTCAATCAACTAAGACCAACTCAGCAGAAGATACTAATATCTTCTCAACATTTTTGGAAATTAAATAGAAAAATGAAAGTCTTAAATCATAAGTATACAATCAGTTTTGGAAGCAGACATCCACTTCTCAGCACAAACTTCTCTCTTCCTTTGACAGTGAAAGAGGAAGGATGCAAATGGCATATTTTCAAGCTCAAATTCCATTTCCCAAAGCCACAACAGATTAAAAGAAGACCATATTTTCATTTGATGTAAACCAGATACATCCTATTGACCAAATGGATTTGCATAGGCAATCAAGTGAAATGTTATTTTCAACAAGGACGACAACTACCATGTCTCTTTCCAAGCTTAGAACTGCCTTGTCAAATGTGCAGTCGCAATTTAAAATTGGAAATTTGTCATCTTTAGCTAAAGATAACAAATTAAAGTCTTTAGAAGATATTATTGTTAAAATTGGATATGATCCCTAAGATTGTAAATAAATTGAATTAATA
>APFE030404857.1:34233-77651 GCA_000404065.3 Pinus taeda
AGACAACACAACAGTTTTTGAAGGGACAGTCATCAACAACTTCCTACCTAATAGGGACACATCATTCAACAATTTTCTTTTCCTATTTTGTTTCAGGCTATTTTTGTAATCATTTTAGGATTTTTGTTCACTATCCAAACTAGTATAAATAACTCTCTTCTACGACTTATTAAAGGTGGTACCTTTCCATAAGAAATTTTGTAAAGCATTGATGTACAGGATCTTTCTAAATCACTGATAATAAAGCAAAGGATTCTGAATTTGATATCATACAGTCTTGTTTTCTTTTGTAAGTCTTTCATGTGTTCCAATCATTCTGTTAATTCTGCATATGTTTAAGTTTTACAGAGATATTAGGTGAGAATAAATGTGTTACAATTATTCTTAAAATTCCCTCTGAAGTTATTATTATAAAGAGATTGAGATATTGGACTGTTTGTCTGAAAGGCTCCCTCTAAATCATAAAATTGTCAGTATCTTTTGTAATTTTAAGCATATTTTGTTTAACTTCTGAACATTGGTCAAATTTTTTCCCACTTACGATGATTTATCTTTCTATCTGAAATTTAAAGTAATCATATCTCCTTACTATTCCTTCTGTACATCTTATCAACTTAAATCACTTTGTGAAGTTAAATAGCAACCCTATGGTTATTTATTAGTACTATCTAAAAGGGTTAAATACATCATACTTATAATTTGTTTTATGTATTGGTCCTCCATAAAAACCAAAACCCAAAACCCAAAAACAAATATCTTAGATGCTATGGCATGATCAATTGGCTATTATCATCTCAGAGGTACAACATCAATCTAGCGCCATTGCCGGGGACTCAAATTTGATTAGTTTTCTTGGGACAATGATATAAATCCTATTCCCTTAAAGGTGTCTAAAGGACTAGATAGGTCAAAATTCATCATCGGGTGATTCCACTATGCCAAACTGGCACCTTTTAAGCACACTAGATCCCATTCTGAATCTGACACAGTTAGTCCTTTATTAGATCCAGAAATACTTGTGAGAAGGGCCAATTCCAAAAGAAGGATTAAACCATCTTCTTCTTCAGCCCTGCAATTTGAAGATATATTATCATTAGATCCCTTAGAGAACATTCCATCCAATCCAGATTGGACACAATTATCACCTAGGGTTTATGAACTTTTAGGTATGGGAGTTGATTTTAAATCATCCATCCTTATTCACTCACGTGAAACATGTCAAGAACACTCACTACCATTAGAATCACCTAAATCTGAGGTTGAGTTGGGTGTTCATTTACCTGAATTCAAACCTACAGACTTCATATCTCGCATTACTTATTCATTCTCTTCTACTTCTAAACAACCTGAAGAAACCTTCCTTGTATACTCAAACCCACTCTTTGAAATGAAAGAGGACATTCACTCACAAGTTTAGAAGCTAGTTATTAGGACTCCCTTAAAGTCATTTAGGAGATCTCATCCTTCATCTTTGTTAGTGTTAGTATTTGCACACTGCCATCAGTGATAAAAAATCCTCTTTTCATATCATATTAGGGTCCCATTTTGAAATTTTTGTCATTCCACCTAGGTCATCATGCAAAAGTTTACTCACTGATGGTAGCCCAAATTAAAAAATCACACTCCTCTCTCAAAAATTTGTATTTGCTAGCCCACCTTCATGTGTCTTGTTGAGCATCCATTGACTATAAAGGCTCATTTCATCATGTTTTATATTAGTCAAGTCAAGATGAAGTTTAGTCATTTAAGGTTCCATTAGGTCACCTAGGTTTTATTTTCCCAAGGTCCAATAAATCACCATCTCACTGCATAAGGTCAACAAAGTATGAGAGTGAAGAAAATAATATCCCTTTTTCAATTAAATAAGGATTTACAAGCATGTAACCATGGTTATTGAAAGTCCCAAATTTGATTTCAAGAAAGGAATTTATTCAAGTTTGTAAATTTTTACTTCAATACAGATGTAATAAGTTTTATTTCATTTATGTAATTTTATGTCTATTATATGTAATAAGTCACCCTTTTAGCTGTCTATTCAATTCCATTGCCCATAGAATCCAGACAAAGGTCAAAATGAAAATTGCCAAAGCATCATCCACCTGTCAAAGAAGAAAAGGTTAGAAAGTCAAAGAGCATTAGTGTGAAAGTTTGAAAGGTGACATGAAACATTATAAAATGGGTTTGCAAATCATAAATCAAAACTCATTCAAGTATAAAATCCCTCAAAGACATCTATGCAAACTTCATTTTCACTCATACACTCTCAAAGCCTTCTCAGCAAAAGAGAAGTTTACAAATTTTAGGCGAAATTAGGCAAAACAGGGGATTTGGGCATGTTTTGAAAGTAGAGGGCACATTTAGAAACTGGAGGGCGTGTTTAGAACTAGTGCTACATGTTGCCAGGAAACCCAGTGTATTTTATAAGGGCGTTGCGCACCTATAAGTGAAGGCTGCATTTGACTGTTGTGCTGCGCCTTTTCCTGAGAACAACCAGAAGTTGCCCAAAGCACCCTACGTTGCTCCAAAAATCAAAATTTTCCACCAGGGTACTCCAACAAGTAGGTCTAAATTACATTGCTTCTCTCCTTCACAATTGATTTTTATGGTGTTTCATTTGTTTTGGAGTCATACTAAGTTTAAAACCCTAGTAACCTAATTCCACTCCTAAAACTCATTTCCTAGCATCCCACTACCATTTCTATATTTCATAACTACCCCTCTCACCTCCCCATTTCCATCTCCTCAATTTCCTCACATCCTTCCATACTCCCAACACCTATATTCCATTTGAAACCTTAACCAAGCAAGAGGAGGAAAGGATGCTAGAAATTCTTGCCGAGGCATCACTCCATGCCTCAAACACATGATCAGCTATCATCCCACCAATTTTGACAAGTTTTGAAGCAAATTTTGTAACTTGTGAATTACTGTGTTTTTTGAGGCATTTTTAGCACAGTCAAAAGGTCAAACGCGCAACACCTAGGGTTTTGAGCTCCTTTCTGGGGCATCTAATGAGAAAAATGTTAGCATATTTAGATTTAGAGTGATGAGGACATGCACCGTTTGCATTTTCTAAGCATTTGGAGACAAACAGGTCAACCAAAAAGGTCAAAACCACCAAAAAACCACCTTTTTAGCTTGGGCACTACGCGTTTACTAGTCTACGGAGATTGAATTTTTGATAGGGAAAATGAGCTCCAAATTGAAAATTGAAGACATATCTAGAAAGTAGACTTGAAGGGTTTTCCAATGAGATATCTTGGAGCAAATCTGGACACCGGAAAGGCACCCAAAAGCAATCCTAAAATTTGAAGGTATGTTTGACACTGAAAGGGTGCGTTTGACAAAGAGAGGGTGCATTTGATGGTCTTCTCCAATTTTTATTATTTCTCTCCAAATTGACTTTCACCTATGTGAAATTGATGTTTTACTCATGTAATTGACCAAGATGATATAATTATTATGTTGTTTTTACTGTTATCTAGGGTAAATACATTAGTTAAAAGGTCTACATGACTTGTAATGAATCACTGTTCTTAAGTTAGGGATGAGTCACTTTGACCACCCTATAGTCTAGCTATCAATTCAGTCTTTCTTGCAATTGCTCCTCCTCTCATGGATTCGACTCCTGAAGCTAGGATGAGTTGGTTTGAGGCCTATATTATGTATTTTCTTAGCCTTTTTACATGTTGGACTCTCTTGGATGTTGTAATAACTTTCAGACTTTGACATGGAATATATTGGATGAAGTTGTAGCTATTTTGGTGGGATTCCTGTGGCATGGTATTTTGATCTTTTTTCTTCTTTAGTTTCATATGTGTGAATGTTTTGTTCCTTTAATTATCCATTTTTCTCTAATTATGTTTGATTTTCATGATGTGATAAGCAGAATTAATCTTTGTATGCTCTGTTTTGGGAAAATCATCATAGATTGTTTCATTTCTTCAGTTTAAAAGGAATTCATTATCCTCATTCTCTTTTTAGCATCTCACTAGTCTAAACCATCTCATCACTATACTACGAAATTTAAAGTACCTTGTCTACCTTGCCCCATCAAATGTCTGCAATTTTGATTCACTTTGCCCTGATCTAGTTCATTCTCTAACCTAATTCACTCATCCTTGTGACTACCCAAATATTAAAATCAAGCAACCCTCTGCACTTCACATCTAGCCTAAAACCCTAATCTATCCATCCCTCTTGGCCGTGGTGACTTGGAGAGAACCCTCTCCGGCTTGGTAGGGCTAGCTACCAAGTCAAAAGATTGATTTGTGGTTACCTCAGCTGGACTCTTCCTCAGCATTGGAGATCCAGAGGAGTTGATAACAATCTCCTCCTTCTTCACCTCCACATAGATATACACCTTATTTATCACCATCTTCCTATTTTTCTTCTTCATCATCTACAAAAACACCTCATACACCATCTTCTACTATGGCATTCCAACCCATTGTACATACTAGATATGCAACTTTATTTTTGCCTCAAAACCTCGATGCATTCCCTCCTGGATATTTAAAACACCCTACGTATAACGGTGAAACTGGTTCCTCAGCTGAGGACCATCTTCAATCATTTCTTGATTTTACATATAATATGAACATAGATCAATAAAATGTTTATATGAGGTTTTTTGTCCAATCTCTTGAGGGAAATGTTAGAACTTGGTTTAGGCAGTTACCTGCCAATTCCATTAGGTCATGGGAGGAGTTAACAAATATATTCAAAAACCAATGGGGTGTGAAGAAATACCCTCTTTATTTTTTGACTGAGTTTGAAGAACTAAAACAAAACGTTGGTGAACCTGTAACTGATTTTATTAAAAGGTTTAACAAACTTTACCATAAGATGCCCCCTGATTGCAAACCTCATGTAGCAACAACCAAATCTAGGTTTTAAAAAGCCTTTGAAAATGATTTTCCTATAATGTTGAGAGAAATAACTTCTAGGACTCTTGAAGATATGAAGACTAATGCTATAGAGGTGGAAGCAAATAGGGTTGCATCAACCACCTTGAAAGCTAAAGAGGAAAAGGCCCAAAGAAATATTAAATCTAGTCAAGAGGCCCCTACTTCTTCCAAAACTAAAATTGAAGATTCCAAAATTTATGAGATCACTTCACTTAGAAATCTATCCACTAGAATTTCCAAGATTGAAACTCAACCCAAAATAGTCCAATAGACGGTCACTCAACCTTAAAATCAGAATCAAGGTCAACACAAAAGAACTCCACAATTGTAGATTCTTCAAAGTCCTAGTAATGATCAACAGGTTCCAACTCCTTCATCAATCGATGATCAATAGCCTGATGACAATACCATGACTATCACTGAAGACATTAACAATATGGATACCTCTTTTGGTCATACCACTATTGTTCCTCTTTCACAGAATAAACAAGTTCAAGAAGATCAATAATCCTCACAGATTTCCAAGTACCATGCTTTCTCTGAATTTCTAATTGCTGAGCTAAACAAAAGATATGATCTCGGACCTAGAGTTGGCCCTAAAATACCTCTTAAGGAACCCCCAACAATTCAACATCATACGAAAGCTATTGAGACTCAGACAACTACTATTCGACCACTAAATCAATAAACTGATACAATTAAAATTGATAAAACTGCCTTAACTACATTGAATGTTGAAAAGGAGTTAGAAAGAGTTAAGATCCCCATACCACTTTCAGAACTTTCAAAAAACCCTAGATATAAAAATAAAGTTTCCAAATGGATACAAAACACATCTATTGATGCTGAAAGCGATTTTATTAGCCTTTAGGATTTCAACAGTTATCTTTCGTCCTAGCTCAGATATGATAAATGAAATAGTATCCCCTTTCTATTTGAAACTAAAGACAAATGATTCCATGTTATACAATTGTATGCTTAATTCTGGAGCATCACATAATATCATGCCAAAAACCATCATGGATCATTTAAATCTTGACATAACTAGATCCTATCATGATTTATACACCTTTGATTGCAAGAGGGTACCTTGTCTAGGATTGATTAAGGATTTAGTAGTCACTCTTGCCCAAATCCCAGTAAAAAGCATAGTATTAGATATAGTTGTCACTGACATCCCTCCCAAATTTGGAATGCTCCTTTCAAGGTCTTGCTGTGCCAAATTAGGGGGAACTCTTGAGATGGACATGTCTTATGCCACTATTCTGGTTTATGGGGGAGAACGACTTAGCTTGTATAGAGAAGTTAAATTTGTTCACACTGTATGCAAAATAGATCAACCAAGGAACCACCCCATCTATGCAATTGATCAATATTTTAGCTGCTTTCAACTCTCGTAAGATGAAATACATGAATCTCAAGTAAAAATTGAATATGAAGTTGAAAACCATATATCAAATCAAACTGATGTGTGGAAGTTATTCTTTGATGGTTCTTGTACAAAGGATGGAGCAGGGGCTGGGGTAGTATTAATCTCACCAGAAAAAGAAAACATTACAAAATCATGTAAACTTGATTTTGAAGTTACCAACAATGTAGCAGAATATGAGGCATTCCTTCTAAGACTACAGTTAGCCAAGAGTTTAAAGGTACACAACCTTAGTGTTTTCACTGACTTTGGACTCATTGTGAGACAGGTTAGGAATCTTTGCAAACAAATCAAGCCGACATTATAACACAAAGAGATATCAAAATTCTTTTTAAACAACTATTTATAGCTCCATAATTTTCACGTCTCTCTCTTCTCAGAATACTGATCTCATTTCCCTGATGATGGACTCACCTAGCTAGTCCGAAACATTGGTTTCATAAAAGGTTCATAGGTTTTTCCACTAGCATAAAATCATCCTAGGATTAGGTCTTGTTGAAATGAGATTTGAGATTCCATTGAAAATTTATTTAATGCCTTCAACATAACTTATGTCCCTAGAAATGAAAACATACATGTAATTTCTTTTGTTGTCTCTGCAAGCTCATTTAAGATTCCTGATCAAACACAAGTGTTATACGAAATCTAGGTCAAATACAGGCCATCCATACTAGATAACCAAAAGCGTTGGCAAGTGTTTGAGGACGATGAACAACTAAAATCTTTCCTTCAAGTTGTAGGTGAATTTTCTTTTGTGCCAATTGATGAAGACAATATTGACATGAGTAATCCTCAAGCTAACGATGATCAAGAACTAAAATCCAAGATTGTAGATCATGACATCATACAATTATAAAAAAATTCATTCCTAAAGGGTTAATTCATTTAGAGAAACTATTCGATTATAATGATGTCCCTTAGAACTCTCCATTGCTCCTGAAGATGATGTCGAAGAAATCAATATTGGAACCCAAGATCAATTGCAAAATATTAAAATATCTACATCTTTGTCCCCATAAGTTAAAAATGAATATCTTAAGTTACTTAAAAAATACAAAGATGTTTTTTCTTGGTCTTATTTTGATCTTAAAACCTATGACACATCCCTCATTGAACATACGATGCTATTAAACATTGAATCTAAACCCTATTAGAAAAAACTTAGAAGAATTAACCTAGTTCTGCTACCAATTATTGGGAAAGAGATTAAGAAAATGTTAGATGCACATATTATTCTTCCACTAAGATATTATAATTGGATTTTCAACCTAGTACTTGTTAGGAAAAATAATTGTGAAATTAGACTCCGTGTTGATTTTAGAAACTTAAATAAATCATCACTAAATGATCTAGAATTTATCCAGGACAAAGAATGAAAGGTATTACAGACTCATGTGCATGGATATGCCTATGTTACTTTATGCAATGGATTGATAAGATTGATAGGATACATAGACACTGAGGCAGTTAGAGAAAACATAACAGTCAAACATGTAAACACAACAATTTTAATAAGGAGTTCACCTAATGCTCCTGGGCTACATCTCTTGGTCCAGCCTTTAGTGGTGGCCTCTCTATTATGTTTTCAAAGCAAAGTTTTACAACAATGATCTCAATTTGAGTCTCACTTAACAGAATATAAATCAGTAGGACTGGAGTACACAGACTCTCCTTACTAAAAATTGACCTCTAAGGGTCACAGTAGTATGACAGGCCTATGTCGAGGAGTTTGCTTGAACCTCTCAAGCCTTCTCTAGAGTACACAGAATCTCTGACTCTCTCTGGCTCGATGCTGCCTTCAGATCAGCTCGACTCCTACTATTTGTTCTCAGCTCTTAACTTTCTTCGGCTAACTAACTCTCTAGTTGTTATTGCCTCCACTCTATCTCTGTCAGTTCATGGCTTAAAACCAGTCTGTTCTTTGACTGTTCATTTCCACTTCATAGCCTTCTGGTTTACCTACCTTTGTCCGTTCGATGTCCTCTCCTCTGCGTAATCATCACTGGGTAACGCCTCACAGGGAGGTGGCCACCTTTTTCCTAACAAACTGAGTGTCAGATTCCTTGAATCATGTTTGAATGGTCCTTAATTCCGTTTGCTTCAATATTGCCCATGAATAACGAATCGTCTGCCAACTCATCGTCCACGTCGGACTTCAAATCCCCTGTAATATTGTTTTATCACCTGTCAAATTCGGTCATTTATCGGGATGCGCCTCCGTCGTTGATCTGGGCCCCCTAGATCCTACGGTCGTCACTCATATCGGGCGGGTAAGTTTCATGACATTTACCCGTTCGATGCGGACGGTTTTCTCTCTCATCCACCAGACGTGTGTCGCTTGGTGTTTGGATTGGGCGAGACTGAGTCAAAACTGCTTACTGCCTCGAAGCCTTCCAATATCCTGCTGGTTTGGGGAATCCCGCACTACAGAACCAAAACTGTTACTTTTCCGCATTTCATAGTCTTTACGGGTCCAGGCACTTTGGGGCTTTCCTTCACTAAGGGGGACACCTTGCGATATGTGATTAACGCCTAGCGCTAATTGCGTATCAGAATCTACCTCCGTTCTTCGAATCTACCTTCGGTTTTTCCAATTTGTGCCAGTGTGACTTACCATGGGCCAACGGTTTGCGCGCTCGATCGAGGGTCCTCGTTGCTCCACTCTGGTCACAACTACAACTATCACGAGGATTTCTTCTGATAGCTTGATTTTTCTAATACTTGGATTTTTTTGGCATAATTTGAAACAGTCATGAAAACTTAGAGAGTGTTTAGGATCCAATTCGAATCACATCCTTCCCATTGAAAAAGCTTTTGGACCACCAAAAGTTGGTTTTATTTTACGCATAAATCAAATGAGGGTATAGATACCTCGCTTGCTCAATTTCTATCCATTTCGCACTGCTTGGCTTTGAACCTTTGAGTCCAATCCTGAGGTACTCAACATTTCCTCTGCGTGTGGTTCTCACCTTCCTGTCTAGAACTATATCTTCCTGCAATTCATTAAGATATTCAGGCAACATATCATCAATAGAAGGAAATTAACTCTGCTCTTTGGGATATTCAATTAATGAAGGTTCAAATAGTCTCAAGCTGTCTGCATTAACAAATGAGTAGATGTGCATGTAAGCTGGTAGATCAAGGAGAAAATAATTCTCACCAATTTTCTCGAGTATCTTGAAAGGTCCATACCTTATTGGCTTCAGCTTCTTACCTTCACCTTGCATTTTATCTTTACTTATATACAGCCAAACTTGATCACCAACATGGAAACAATGCTCCATCCGATGCTTGTCATGCCTTGCCTTGTACTTGGCTTAGCTCTTTTCCAGTTGTTCTTGTATTGCCTAGGGAATTTTTTGGATTTTTTCAATGAACTTGGTTGCCTTGTTTACATCACTATGTCCATCAACTGCTATGTCTTTACCAAAGACAAAATCCAAGGGAGACCATGGTGTGAAACCAAAACAGGTCTCAAAAGGAGATCTTTGTGTAGAAGAATGTTTAGCTCGGTTGCAAGCATGCTGCACATAACATAAATGTTCATCCCAGATCTTGGGATGCTTGTTGCAATAGCCTTTGAGCAACTTAATCACTTTCCTATTGACCACTTCTGTTTGGCCATCTGTTTGAGGATGAAAAGCTGTGCTCTTTTTCAGTCTGGTGTCCATCAATTCCCATAAGCTCGACCAAAATTTCCCAACAAATCGGGTATCTCGATCAGATATAATGGAAGTTGGTAATTGAAAGTGAACCCATACATGCTAAAAGAACAAATATGTAGTTTGTTCAGCTATAATCTATTTGTTACAAGGTATTAAAATACAAATTTTGCTGAACCTATCCACAAAAACATATAAATAGTCATGACCTTTCCTAGATTTAGGCAGTCCTCCAACAAAGTCCATGGAAACACTTTCCCAAGGATGAGAAGGAACTGGTAGTGGAGTGTACAAGCCTATTTTTCTATTGCTGGGATTTCTTTTAGCACACATGGTACATCCTCTTACATATCTAGAAACTGTCTCATTCATTTTTGGCCAGCAAAAAAATATTTGCAACTGTGCAGCTGTTTTACTTACACTAAAGTGACCTGATATTAGAGAAGTGTGTGCTTCTCGAATTATCTTTACTCTTTCAGTTTTTGGAATGCATAGCTTCCCAAAATTATATAAGAGTTGGTCCTTAACATGATAATCCAATTCTCCTACTTGTTTGCCTTGACTTAAAGTTGCATACACATCTTTAAAATCTATATCTTGATCATATTGTTCAATGTAGCTTTCATGCAGTACTAAATTATGCTTAAGTATAGTAGATGCATTTATGATTGGTCTGGACAACATTTCTGCAACTTTATTGTGTGTGCCCTTTTTATATCTGATGACAAGATGAAACTGTTGTAGAAAACCCATCCACCTATAGTGTCTTGATTGTTGCAACTTAGTTTGGGAGTGTAAATATTGAAGTGGTTGATGATCAGTGTGTATAACTGTCTCTTTACCCAATAAATAATGTTTCCACTTTTTCACACTCTGTACTATAGCATACAATTCTTTATCATATGTGGGATAGTTAACTATTGTAGAATTAAATGTCTCAAAATGATAACATATGGGTTTATCGTGCTGCATCAACATTGCTCCCATGGCATAGTCACTAGCATCCGTTTCAATCTCAATGGTCTTTGAAGATTTGGTAGTGCTAGTACTAGTGCTATACTAATCTTTTCTTTCAAGGTGTCAAAGGCTTTCTACTGTTTGCCTCCCCACTGAAACACCTTGTTCAAACCTATTAAAGCATGTAAGGGAACTGCAATTAAGGAAAAGTTAGAAATAAACTTTCTCCAATATTGGTCTACTCCTAGGAAGCTTCTAACTTTTGTAGTAGATTTGGGTTTAGGCCAGTTTAAAATGATTGCAACCTTAGAGGTATCTATCTTCAATTCACCACCCCCTACTATATCACCCAAATAATTCAAATATGTTTTTCCAAATTCACATTTTGAGAGTTTAACATAAAGATTTTCTCTTTTCAAAACATCTAGAGTTTGCTTAACATGATTTAAATGTTATTCCCGTGTTTTGCTGAATATAAGAATGTCATCCAAATATACAATGAAAAAATCATCAATAAAAGGTCTGAGTAAATCATTCATTACTCTCATGAAAGGAACAGGAGCATTAGTTAAGGCAAAAGGCATAACCAACCACTCATACAATCCCTGCTTTGTTTTGAAAGCAATCTTCCATGCATCTTGCTCTGCAACTCTGCCCTGATGATATCCACTATGCAAGTCTAACTTGGAAAAATAAACAGCGTCTTTCAACTGATGTAATAGATCATATATGCGAGGAAGGGGATAATGAGTTTTGATCGTTATTTTATTCAATGCTCGGTAATCAATGCACATTCTCCATGAGCCATCTTTCTTTCTCACCAAGACAATTGGAGATCCACATGGCGATGTGATAGGCCTTATGAACCCTTTTTCAAGCAGCTCCTATACCTGCTTCTTGATTTTTTCATTCTCTAAAGTGGACAACCTATACATTCCAATGTTTGGCAATGGAGCATGTTGCTGCAAATTAATATCATGTACTATTTCCTTTTTGGGTGGTAGAATTTTAGGTTCTTGAAATAATATATCATATTTTGAAACAACATTTTCTAAATCAGCTTGTTGTTTAGCATCACAACCCTCAAATACATTGGTTTTATCAGGTTTATTTTCCTTTACAACCATCAGTAAAAATTGTTTGCATGAATTTACAATTCTCTTCATCTGCTCTGAGTTTATGAGAGTATAATTATTCTTGAGCTTATGAGCTCTTATAATATATTCAATTCCGTATTTAACGAGTAGATACTTGTTCTCAGCTCTATAGAAAATAGCTTTTCTATCATACAAGTAAGTACTTCCTAAAACAATTCCACATATATCCAAAGGAACTATATCTAACTCAACCTTGTCTACAAATGCTGACCCAAAAGAAAACTTAAGCTTACATTGTCTAGTCACTTATAACTTTTATTTATCACGTAACCAACCTAATGGATATGGTTTCTTGTGATGTGTGGTTAGTAATTCCAACTTCTTTACAATTGCTTCAGAAATTAAATTTACTTGTGAGCCACTATCAAACAAAGTATCAACTTTTGATAATTGGAAATAACTCGAATATGAAAAAGCTCATGTCTTTTCCTCTCATTTTCTTCATTATTAGTAGATTGTGTAGGATTACTAGTAGATGCTTTAGAATTTTCACCTTTTATACCTGTGGCTGCGATTGTTGTTTCATCCCCTGAGTCTGACCCCAAATCCTTTTGAATGGATGCAACAGTCTTCTTCCTTTTGCCCTTGTTTTTCATGTGTTTCAACTCTAGATGCAGAATCCAGTGTGTTCATCATCATGCCCATCCTTCTTACAGTGAGTGCATGAAGACTTTCTCTTCTGTACTGTATTTGTCTTCCTCTCTTTCCATTTCTATTTTCTTTTCTCCTTATTCTTGCTTGTAGTGGGTTTGGATGATCCCCCAACTTTTGGGTTCCCATTCTTACCTCTAGCTTCTAGATGTGTAGCCTGAATAGATACCTCATCTATGCTAGTGGGATTAAACATGAGGATAGTATGCCTCATGTAGCTGCGTAGACCACCTATATACTTCAGCAGAGTTTCAGGCAAGTCTAAGGAAATTACTAGAATAAAAGCTCTTTTCCTAAACTCTTGGGTGTAACCTTGTACACTTTGTCCCTTTAATTGTTGAAGAGTTTGCCAACTCATCATGGCTTGCTGCATATAGGCTAGTGGATAGAATTTCTTTTTAATTGTAGAAGCAAATTCACTATAGACAAAGAATCTTACCATGTTTCATCATGTCAGCTTGTGTCCTGTCTTCCCACCACACCAAGGCAGTGCCCCCAAGGCATAGGTTGGCCAACTGAATCTTACTCTTGTCTGAATCAATGCTCTGCACTCTACAATAAACATCAATCTATCTGATCTAATTATCCAGCTTCTTTGCATTCAAATCTCCAACATATATTGGCAAATCAACTTTAACATCTAATTTAATCAAAGATGTCTTCTTTTTATTTTTAGGGCTATTAGGAGGTGTGAGAAATTTTTATTCTTTCCCTTTTCCTTTAGAGTGGTCATAGAGGAGAGGTTCTTCTACTCCTTTGTCTTGTTTGGAGTTTGATGAATCTTCATCCTTACTTTTCCTAAATTCTCTATACATATCCTCCACCATGGATTTCATGGTCATAAAACTATCCATGAACTGGGGGTCTGATTCCAAGGGACTATCTTCTGACATTTTCCTCTTAGAATAGACTCTTCCAATTTATGGGTTAGTTTCAACCAACTCTCCTTCTCCTAATTTAAGCTTTGATCTAGTTAGCATTCAACAATAAAATCCAGCACAAGCTTGTCTAACCTTAGTAACCCTAAGCTCTGATACCACTTGATCTGGAATTTATCCAGGACAAAGAATGAAAGGTATTACAGACTCATGTGCATGGATATGCCTATGTTAATTTATGCAATGGATCGATAAGATTGCTAGGATACATAGAGACTGAGGCAGTTAGAGAAAACATAACAGTCAAACATGTAAACACAACAAGTTTAATAAGGAGTTCACCCAATGTTCCTGGGCTACGTTTCTTGGTCCAACCTTCAGTGGTGGCCTCTCTATTATGTTTTCAAAGCAGAGTTTTACAACAATTATCTCAATTTGAGTCTCACTTAACGTAATATAAATTAGTAGGATTGGAGTACACAAACTCTCCTTACTGAAAATTGACCTCTAAGGGTCACATTAGTATGACAGGACTATGTCGAGGAGTTTGCTTGAACCTCTCAAGCCTTCTCCTGAGTACATAGAGTCTCTAACTCTCTCTGGCTCTGTCTGGCTTGATGCTGCCTTCAGGTCAACTCAACTCCTACTCTCTGTTCTATGCTCTTAGCTTTCTTCGGCTAACTAACTCTCTAGTTGTTACTGCCTCCGCTTTGTCTCTATCAGTTCGTGGCTTAAAAACAATCTATTCTTTGACTATTTGTTTTCTCTTCCCAGCCTTCTTGTTTCCCTACCTCTGTCCATTCGAATTCCTCTGCTTTGCATCATCATCACTAGGTAACGCCTCGCAGGGACGTGGCCACTTGTTTCCTAATGAACTGAGTGTCAGATTCCTTGAATCATGTTTGAATGGCCATTAATTCCATTTGCTTCAATATTGCCCATGAATCAGGAATCATTTTCCAACTCATCGTCCATGTTGGACTTCAAATCCCCTGTAATCTTGATTTATCACGTGTCAAATCCAGTCATTTATCGGGATGCGCATCCGCCATTGATCTGGGGCCCCCAGATCCTACAATCTTTGCTCATATCAGGTGCGTAAGTTGCATGATGTTTACCCATCCGATGCAGGTGATTTTCTCTCTCATCTATCGGATGCGTGTTGCTTGGTGTGTGGCATCGGGCGAGACTCAATCAAAACTGCTTACCGCCTCGAAGCCTTCCGATATCCTGCTGGTTTTGGGAATCTCATGTTATGGAACCGAAATGATTACTTTTCCACATTTCATAGTCTTTTTGGGTTTGGGCACTTTGGGGCTTTCCTTCAATGAGGGGGATGCCCTCGCATATCAGAATCTACCTCCGTTCTTCAAATCTGCCTCTAGTTTTGCCAATTTGTGCCAGTGTAGCTTACCATGAGCCAACGGTCTGTGTGCTTGACCGAGGATCCTTGTTGCTCCACTCTGGTCACAACTGCAACTGTCACGAGGATTCCTTCTGATAGCTTGATTTTTCTAAGACTTGGATTTTTTGGCATAATTTGAAACAATCATGAAAACTTAGAGAGTGTTTAGGATCCAATTCAGATCACTAAAGGATAAGTATCCCTTACCTAAAATGGATCAGTTACTTCAACAAGTTTCTGGAGCTAATAGAATTTCTATGTTAGATGGTTTTTCTAGTTATAATCAGAGTATGGTCGACAAGGAGGATAGGGAAAAGACTGCCTTCACAACACCTTGGGGTACTTTTATGTATGCTAAGATGCCTTTTGGTTTGAAAAATGCAGGAGCTACATTCCAAAGAGCTATGGATATAACTTTTGTAGGCCAGGTAAATAAATTTCTTGTTATTTATCTTGATGATCTTACAGTCTTTTCTAATTTTGATAAAAAACATTTAAAGCACTTGATGAAGGTTTTTAAAAGATGTAGGAAATTCGAAATATCGTTGAATCCAAAGAAGTATCTATTTTCTATCATAGAATGGAAATTTCTCGGCCATGTAATTTCTAAAAATGGAGTAGTCATTGATCCAAATAGAGTATCAACCATTCAGACATTATCACTACCAAGAAATGAGAAGGAAGTTCAAGCTTTTCTTGGTAAAATCAACTTTTTAAGAAGATTCATACCCAGTTATGCTGAAATTGTCAAAGATATAACCGATATTATTAAGAAGAGTCATGAGTTTAAATGGACTGTCTCTTCCAGACATGCATTTGACCAAATTAAGAAAGCTATTTTTGAAGCTCCAACCTTGGCCAATCCTGATTATACCAAACCATTTAACATCTTTTCTTTTGCCTCTAAAATAACCCTTGCAGTTGTCTTACTATAAAAGAATGAAGATTCCCATGACCAACCTTTATCATTTTTCAGCAAAGTCATGATAGATGTTGAGCTCAAATATGACATAATTGACAAGCAGGCTTATGCCCTAGTCTAGTCTTTGAAATATTTTAGAATATATGTTTTACATTCAACCATCATAGCCCATGTCCCAAACAATGTTGCTAAAACTGTTCTCACTCAACCAGATACTGATGAGAGGAAAGGTATATGGATCACCCAAATTTTGGAGTATGATCTAACTACCAAAACTACAAAGCTAGTAAAGGGTCAAGGATTAGGTAAGTTTCTAGCTGAGTCCAACTGTAAAGTGCTAGGCATCAACTCTATTTTGGAAATATGAGGGGAGAATCCACAAGAACCTTCCCAAAATTCAAATGAGAAGAATCCACATGTTAAGTTATGGTATGTTCTATGATTATAAAAATTTACTTCTTTTTCTTATTATATTCCACAGATTAGCAATCACATGTGCATAAAGTAAAGTGCATATAGAACATTAAATGATCGACAAAAAACAAGCCAAGATAAGAGACACAAGATGCGGCAGCTGGCCAGGGACAAACCCCATAATGTGTGGGGAAACCCTTTGATCAAATCTTCTTTTATCTTCAATAATTCAGCAGAAAGAAATAGTACAATAAATATGATTTATATCAGCAGTAGAAAACCCTAGATCAGCAGCATCAGCATTAGTGGCTTCATCATCAAAACTAGGGTAGTCGATATCTCACAAACCAATTTTCGGATTAGCTTGATTCCACCACCAAAAGTTGCAACCTTCAGAGGAGATTTAGATGAACCTACATCGTAGTTAAAATGAGGATATCTTCTGGTCCTTGCAGGTAAAACTTCAATTATGCAGTTGTAGCTTTAGTTTCAACAGCTTCCTTCAAACTAGGGTAGTCGATGTCTCGCAAATTGTCCATCGGATCGACTTGATTCCACCACAAAAAGTTGCAACCTTTAGAGGAGGTTCAGATGAACCTACAGTGTAGATTAGAAGAGGAGGTTTGATGGTACACACTGGTCAAACTTTGTATCTGCAGTTGCAGCTTCAGTTTCAGCAACTTCTGGTTTCACATGTATGAGAGAGAGACCCTTTTCTGTGCAGTAGAGAAGAGACTCTTTTCTATGTAGTAGAGAGAGAGAGATGTGATGAGATGAGTGAGTACAAATGAGGAAAATTCCCCCTGTATTTATACACAACTATTGATTTTTAAATAGATGTGACTGTTGGGCTTCTGAGCCTACATGAATTGTAGGTCGGCTTGATAATAATTCCATAATCAAAATAAATTCATATCTCCATGAATACTTATCAGAATTGGATGATATTTAGATCAATCCTACACCTCTTGATGAGAGGAATCTAATGAACATATTATTAGCCATGAATAAGACAACCCACATGAAGTTTGGCCCTAGTTTCCAATTTTAACACTCCCTCTCAACTAGGGAGAACTTCATCTGCAATCTGTCTGTCGATTGCTACTATTCATCCATCAAATGCACTGCCTTGTACAGCTTGACCCTGCCCTGCTCTAATCTATTCTGCCTATTCTGCTTTGTCTTATTTTGCCATATACTGATCTGTATGACTCTGCTCTATTATGCTTTGCTATGCTTTTGTTCGAATTATGAAGATGAAGAAATGATCAAGGATGTATCATACTGACTCAAAGTCAGTCTCAGAGTATGTACCACTAGTCCCAGACTAGTCTCAACCAACCTGAAGTTAGGGTCATAGTGAGTACAACTCCTACCATTGGTCCCAGACCAGTAACATCCTCCATTGACTCAAAGTCAGTCTCATAATGCGTACCACTAGTCCCAGACCAGTAACAATCGATTCGAAGTCAGTGTCATAAAATGTACCACTCCTACCACTGGTCCCAAACTAGTAACATTGATCCCAAATCAATGGAGGTCATCCTAGCATAGGGAGTACAGTAGATACAACGATGCATCCATCAATACTACTATGGTCCCTAACTTCATTTCCCTGCTGATTGATCAGATGAGAGGTACTTCCCATGAGTCCCAGACTGCATGGGTAGGATGCCTCGATAGGATAACTAATCAATCCTGTCCTCAAAGGAGAACACATCAATCGAGGCTGCCATGGAAAACACATCAATCTAGGCCTCACAGAAGAACACACCAATCCTGCTACAATCGCCATGGGGAACACATCAATCTTGCTACAATCACCATGGAGGACATATCAATCCAGGCCTCACAGGAGAACACATCAATCCTGCTACAATCTCCATGGAGAACACATCAATCCAAGCCTCACAGGAGAACTAATCATCCTGCTACACAGGAGAGAGAATCATCTTGTTCCAAAAGAGAGCGAATCATCTTGTCCCACAAGAGAGCGAATCATCTTGTTCCAGTGCGTACTACCAGGGCAGGGTGAGTCACCCTATGGTTGTATGTTTCTCCAATAAGAATCACAAGCCCTTAGAGCTCCCAAAGCTCAATGTATGCAACATGCAGGACCCTTGTACAAGGGTTTCTTGACAACTCCAAGTCATTTGGGAAAATCACAAATTAGATCTTTCCTCGGGAATTTGACAAGGTGTATCAACCTGTACATCATCTTAATTCGATGGAGCCTCCTTGCTCATTGACTTACCATATCCCAAATGATGTCTATCTACTGGAGCAATTGATGAATAAAGGATTCCTTAATAATCGAATCCCACCTCTGGTTGTTACAGAGAATCACAGTGGTATGTGTTCAAACAGCTCACTAAAGAGCTTCGCCAACCAGGCAGCTTCATACAAGATCATACTCGTAGATATGTATCTGGTCTCGGCAGTGCTTATGGAAACTAAATTCTGTTTCCTGCTCATCCATTATATCAAAGCAAAATCCGAAGAGAAACAACACTAAAAGTGCTCCAGTGATCCTCCACACTACCTGCCTAATCAACGTTTGAATAATCATGCAGTTTCATATTTCCGACAGTGTATATCAATTCATGAGAGATTGTGTCCTGAAGACATCTTAGAAGATTCTTGGCACCAATCTAGTGAGGCTCATCCAAATATGAGCTCATGATGCTAACTGCAAAACATATGTTCGGGCGAAGGTTCACCAAGAACATCGATGCGAATGAGTTTCTGAAACCAGATAACTTCTGAAAGTTAAGATCCTCGAGGTAGTCACAAGCTTGCAGTCCATCATACAAAATCTTTTCAGAATCTTCACCACATATTTTCCTTGAGATAGGAAAAATTTCCCTTGGCTTCTGCCACACTTCAAGTCCTTGGTTCTTCATTTCAAATTCAGAAGCCAACTCCCTCTTACATTTGTGAATGAGAGGGTATGCCCCTGTTAGAAAGAGGCCATCCACATACAACACCAGTATGAGAGGCTTGTCATCTTCAACCTTAAGGTAAATATTAGGATCGGCTTAACTCCTGGTGAATCCCAGCTTCATCGTAGCTATCGATCCTCTTGTACCATGCTCGGGGTGCTTGCTTCAGCCCATATAGAGCCTTCTTCAACCTGCATACATGAGATTTTCAATCATAAATCTCAAATTCTTTGGGTTGCTCCATGTAGACCTCTTCTTTGATTGAACCATGCAAGAATGCGGTCTTGACATCCATCTGATGTAGGTTCCATCCTTGTCAAGCCGCAAGGGCTATGATCGAGCGGATGGTCGTATATCTGGCAACAGGTGCAAATATCTCATCATAGTATATACCTTCCTTCTGGGAGAAACCACGAGCAATAAAACAAGACTTATACTTTTCTGTGCTTCCATCTACCTCATGCTTTATGTTGTAAAGCCATTTTGACATGACAACTATCTTGTGTTGGGGTCTGGGAACTACTTCCCAGACATCATTCTTTATAATAGACTCATATTCTTTGGTCATAACATCCTTCCATACTTGATGCTTGACTACATCTAAGAATGATGAAGGCTCATTTTGTATGATCGTGCTCATGATGGTCAGGTATCCCTGATACCTGTTAGGTTTCTTACTTTCACGAAAGGTTCCTCGGGGTGCAACATGTCCTTCAACATCATCAAGTAGCCCCCTAAGCCATGAAGGCCTCTTCCTAGAAGAGGAAGACTCATGAGGAGGAGGATCAATTGGATCCATGGGTTCTTCTACATCAGGCATTGATTCATCATCCTTTTCTTTTAGTTCCCTGGTGTTGGATTCTTGAGAGCTCCTCAAATTCGGAAGATTATCCACCTTGCTGAGAGCCATATCTTCGTCGAAGGTGACATCATGACTAATCATGACTGCCCTTTGACTGGCTACATAGATTCTATAGCCTTTAGTATTTTCACCATAGCCCACGAAAATTCCTTTCTTTATAGATGCAACCAATTTATTTCTTTTCTCTTTCGGAACATGAAAATATACAGGGCTTCCAAAAATTCTAAAATGAGAAACATCAGGTTTCTTACCTATGGAAATTTCTTCAGGAGTCTTGGAACTGAATGCTTGATGAGGGCATTGATTTTGTACATATACGGTGGTGTTTGCAGCTTCAGCCCATAGAAAATTTGGAATCATTTGATCATGTAGCATGGCCCAAATAGCTTCCATAATCATGCAGTTCTTCCTTTCTGCCACACCATTCTGTTCAGGAGAATATGGTGTAGTAGTCTCCCTCTTAATGCCAGCCTCTTTACAAAAGTCATGAAACTCGTTAGATTCATATTCATTTCCATTATTAGTCCTTAATATCTTAATCTTCTTTTCGGTTTGATTCTCGATCAAGGCTTGAGATGTGTCACAAGACATGACACCTATCAGACTTTGTCTGACTTGATATAATGAATCAACTCGAAACCCAAGAGTGAAAGCATATTTAATATTGTTTTTCCATGCACATACCTTGCCATTGATGAAATCCACCTTGTAGCCTTTGTCTTCTATTTCAAAAATGGACACCAGGTTCTTTTCGAGGTCATGTACATAACTATAAGTGGATCGTATTACCTTGATTCAATTTAAGAGAGACATTGCCTACACCTTTCATGGGATATTTCATATTATCTCCAAGGACAATTTCTAGGTTAGTCTCTTTCTCTATCATATTATGGAGAACTTCTTTGTAACTAGTGAAGTGTCTTGAGGCACCACTATCAATGAGCCAAATTCCCATTGAGTCCAAAGGAGCAAAGGTAGATAGGGCAGCTGGTAGATAACATTCAGCCTGCTTACTGTCAATGGTGTTAGATTCATAACCTTCTTGAATGGTTGTCCTCTTCCTTGATTTCTAGCACTCCTTTTACATTTGCTATTATATTTTCCATTCCTTTGATTGCCATCAGAGGGTTTTTGATCATCATCTTGGTGAGAGTCCTTTCTATCAGGGCATTCCCTTGCATAGTGACCTGCTTTATCACAAATGTAAGATCGTCCCTTTATTCCACCCTTAGGTCTAGCCTTTCCTTTTGATTTAGACCCGGAATTATTTCTTTTCTTAGCATGAGAAGAAAAAGCAATAGGAGGACCTTTAGGTAAGGGAATTTCTTTCTCTTCTACCCTTGTTTCTTCTTGAATGCATCTAGACATTAATTCATTGAAACCAAGAATTATATTATTGTTCAGAAGAGTATTCCTGAACATGTACCATTCTGATGGTAATCCTCCAAGAGTTGTGAGTGCCATTTCTCTGTCAGTAATAGTCTCCCCAATAGATAGGAGATCGTTCTTGATCTCAGTGATTCTTAAGAAGTATGCTTGCATACTCTCATCTTTACCCTTCTTGATTTCCCTCAACTTATTTCTAAGAAACAAAACTTGATTTTCATCATTAACTTTAAATATACTCACCATTCTACCGTAGATTTCCTTGGAGGTGTCCAGTTCAGAGATGTAGGCCACCAAGTGCTTGTCGATAGAGTTCTGGATGACCTTCTTTGTTTTGACTTCTCCATTTTTCCATTTGTTCCAGGTAGCAGCGGATGCATTTGATGGAGGCTAAACAATATCGCCTCTTACATGGTCGAGCACTCCTTGATCTTCTAGGCTTAGATCGATAGACATCTTCCATCCGTGACAGTTAGCTTTCTCATGAAGCTTGTCTTTGGCAGGAAAGAGTGTTGAGGACCCCATAGTTCTTTTAGGATAGCCTTGCCAATCTTCTCTTCGGTGATTGCTCTTGCTCTTGCTCATGATTTGTCTTTACCTCAGTTCTGATTCCATGTTAAGTTATGGTATGTTCTATGCTTATAACAATTTACTTCTTTTTCTTATTATATTCCACAGATTAGCAATCACATGTGCATAAAGTAAAGTGCAGATAGAACATTAAATGATCGACATAAAAAAATCCAAGACAAGAGACATAAGATGTGGCGGCTAGCCAGGGACAAACCCCACAATGTGTGGGAAAACCCTTTGATAAAATCTTCTTTTATCTTCAATAATTTAGCAGAGAGAAATATTACAATAAATCTGATTTATATCAGCAGTAGTAAACCCTAGATTAGCAGCATTAGCATTAGCGGCTTCATCATCAAAACTAGGGCAGTCGATATCTCACAAACCGACTGTCGGATTGGATTGATTCCACCACCAAAATTTGAAGCCTTCAGAGGAGGTTCAGATGATCCTATAGTGTAGTTTAGATGAGGAGATATTATAGTCCACATAGGTCAAACTTCACTTCTGCAGTTGCAGCTTCAGTTTCAGCAACTTCCTTCAAACTAGGGTAGTCGATATCACGCAAACCATCCGTCGGATCGACTTGATTCCATCACCAAAATTTGCAGCCTTCAGAGGAGGTTAATATGAACCTACAACATAGATCAGAAGAGGAGGTTTGATGGTCCACGTTGGTCAAAGTTTGGATCTGCAGTTGCAACTTCAGTTTCAGCGGCTTCCGGCTTCACATGTGTGAGAGAGAGACCCTTTTTTGTGTTGTAGAGAAGAGACTCTTTTCTACGTAGTAGAGAGAGAGATGTGATGAGATGAGTGAGTGAAAATGAGGAAAAGTCCTCCTTTATTTATACACAACTATTGATGTTTGAATAGATGCAACTGTTGGGCTTATGAGCCTACATGAGTTGTAGGTCGGCTTAATAATAATTCCATAATCAAAATAAATTCATATCTCCATGAATACTTATCAGAATCGGATGATATTTAGATCAATCGTACACCTCTCGATGAGAGGAATCTAATGAACATATTATCAGCCATGAATAAGATGACCCACATGAAGTTTGGCCCTAGTTTCCAATTTTAACACCACAAGAACCTTCTGTCTATGCATAAGGGGAGAATCCACAAGAACCTTCCCAAAATTAAAATGAGGAGAATCCAAAAGAACCTTCCTTGAATGTTGAAGAAAAGAATCCACAAGAACCTTTACCTTCAGCTCATACCATTTCCGTACATATTGATGAGAAATTTCTGTTATCAAATTGATATCAAGATATTTTAAATTTCTTGATTCATTTTGAATGTCCTGAATCATTTTCCAAAAGTCAATGTAAAACTCTCAAATTGAAAGAAATCAAATACTGTATCATAAATGAAAATCTATATTGGAAGGACCCTATCAATATCTTGTTATTAAGTTTAACAAAATTATAGACTGAAGGGATCATTGATCAGTTTCACGCAGGATTTTATGGAGGACATTATGCTTGGAGAGTAACAACATATAAGATATTAAGGGTAGGATTTATTTGGCCAACATTATTCTTACAAGTTGGAGAAAAGGTCAAAAGTTGTGTCCCTTGTCAGATGTTTGCTGGTAAGCAAAAACTAGCAGTTCTTCCAGTAATCCCAACATTGGTCTCAACACCTTTCCTCCAGTGGGGATTAGATTTTATTGGAGAGATTCATCCTACTTCAAGCAATCAGCATAGATGGATCCTTACTGCAACAAACTACTTTACTAAATGGGTGGAAGCAATTCTAGTAAGAAATGCTACTCATGCAATAGTGATCAAATTGATTGAAGAAAACATTTTATCCAGGTTTGGTTTCCCACGACATATTGTTAATGAAAATGCCACAACATTTTCTAGTATTAAAATGATTGAGCTTTTCCAGAAATATCAAATTTTGTTAAACCATTCAACTCCATATTATCCTCAAGGCACTGGTCTTGTGGTGAGCACCAGTATTGTAGCAATAATGCTGCAACCCCAGGGTTTCCTAGTTTACTCTTATCAACCCGGTAGTTCATAACAAACTTGGAAGTGACGGTGCTGTATGCACAAGTACTAGTTCTTATTGCAGGTTGTCACTTGGTCAGCCGACGCAAGATCACTAGGAGCTGAAGCCAACTTCTATGGATTCCAGAAGAAGCTTTATATGTGATGAAAGGAAAAAGAGAGATTACTCTACAGATGTTATTCTAGTTGTAAAAAGGAAGACTGAAATGTAAAACAGACCAAGGTAATCCTAATTAACCAACTAATCCTACTTTTGCAGAAAGCACTATGAAAATCATGAAAATAATGCCATTACCTACTCAAGGAAGTAAACAACATCTAACTAAACTGTTTATGGAAGCAAATGAGCAAAAAACATCTTTTTGGATTTCTATGTATTTTTATGTGAATTTGTTTTGCATGTAATTTATTTGCTTGTGAATGTGGCAGCGAATAGGTGGTGATGGAGGGTGGTTTTGGGACTTGAGAGGATGTAGGATGGTGTTTATGGGTCCTAGGAGGTCTCAGGTGGCTTTTTGGAGGCTTTTCCCAAACTCAGGCTTAAAAACAAATCCTACAGGGAAATCCACAGGAGGACAGAGGAAATCTACAGGAGGAAAAACAACGTTCTACATGAGGCCTATAGGAGGATGTTGAGAGCCATTTTCACTATTTTATAGGTGTGAGAGTGGGTGTAAAAGGTGGATGAAGTGTTAGGGCACCTAGGGTCTGCCAAGAATCATTAGGAGAGAGAAAGGTGATTGGATTTGCTCAAGGAGAGAGAAGAAAGTCTATGGAAAATGAAGGAAACTAAGTCAGAATTGAGGGGAGACTTGGGTGACCTGTAGGGCATGGATAAAATGGAGGATGGAGTGGCTAATAGGATGGCCTACTGCTAGAAGATATCTGCTACATAAACAACTGACAGTCAACCAATGGGATTAAGCAAGCAAGGAAATAAGTGCATAAAAAAAACAAAGTTTTTGCATCAAAGTAAACTATGATCTATGAAAGGAAATGCTGATAACCATTGCATGAAAGGAAAACATGAAAGAAGAATGTTTCAAATAAGGAAATGAGCATAATGAAGAAGTTTTAAAGCAAAACAAACTAGACTATGAACCAACTAGAAAGCTGCAAACACTAGAAGTCCTACGAAGGAGAAAAATCTGTATTTTTGGGGCAACAAGAGGGTCTTTGCCTCAAATCATTGTCCTAGAGGGAGGAAGAGAGGCCAAGGAACTGTTTCTAGCCTTTAGGATCTTTTCTTTATCAATGCTTAACCTACTATAGAAAGCACAAATGAGAGAAAACTACTGAATCATCAAAAGCAACCTATTCTTAAGCATAAAAGAAATGCATCTAACAACAACCTAATCTACAAACTGAAATTAAAAATACAAATACAAGTAAAGAGGAGCTTGGCTGCTTGGATTGGGCCCTAACCCAAGAGCTTCAGCCCTCTGATGTAACTCAGTGCTAACTCAAAAATGGTTCCATCTTTATTCTCAAAATAATAACAGGATTATATGAACTGTCAAGATAATAAGCTCAAAGTTGAGCAGAGTTTGCATAAGAAAAACTGTAGCAAAAATCCAACAAAAATCTGACCCTAGTGAGGCCCTAGGCCTCTTTACTTATAAAAATGAAGCTCCCAACATCTCCTCAAAATCAGGGAGGCTTGGCTCCCAAAACTCGAGATAAACATCCGTTATCCTCCACTTGCTCGGCTACCTTCTAATGCATGACTTGGTTGCCTATACTCCGAGATGAATGAAGGGGAATTCGAAGTGGGGAGTAATAAATGATGGGGATTCCCTCCTATAAGTCCTCTCCTTTGTCCACTTCGAGTTATTGCTACCATTTGTTCACTGGATCCTTGACTTTGACCACAAAATTGATCAAAAATCTGCATTAAACACATATTAGACCACATGGCATCATAACTAACTCAATTCACTCTATAAGCATACATATAATTATAAAATCATACAATAAGCTAAGAGAATGGTTGATTTTACTAGGTTAGGAGGTAAAATGAGCCCATATAATTACCCATTTATGAGGCTCATCATCATCCCCCTACTGAGAGTGTTGCTCATCCTCTGAGCAACTTAATCCATCTCCTCATCTTTTATGGCCTTGGTGGCCTCCCTAGCATCCCATGCTTCTGATGTGGTCTCCTCTTGTTTGTCACAAAATCTTGCCTTTCTGTCTACCTCTTCCCACTGTTGTTGCTCTACTTCTTCTTTTTTGCCTTCTAGCATGTCTAGCAGCAGTGGGGGACTCAATTTGAGGCCAATCCAATTGACCTTCAACCTATGCATGGAGCACTTGTACATTGGCACTCTCCTTAATGCCTCTTTCATCCTCAATGGGGAATGATATTCCCTGATCTGCAAACTATGTGGTAAGGTGTTCCATCTCCTCATACATGCATGCACACAGTCATCCCCAAGTAACCTTTCCATATCCTCATAATGTGCAATTGCTTGAGCCTGATCACTGATATATCTAGGGGAAATATGAGGATTATGTGCAAGTAGGTTATGTGTGCTAATGAGTGCCATGAGGTCTAATGGCTCAGCTCTAATCATCAAGGGCTCATTCTATTCTTTTCTTATTTCTTCTGCCCTTAACCCTTCATGGCTCATCCATGAGGCCATGGCCATAAGTTGCAAGTCCTTTAGCCTAGCATTGGGGTCCCACACATTCATGTCTGTGAGGACCATGTTATGTAGATAGAATTCTGCCATCTTTGCCTTATCTTTTGATGTGCTTTGGTCACACAGGTCCATAAGCTGCCTGTAATCTTGGAAAGGCATTGTGCATCTTTGTGCCAAATTCTTGATCTGAAATTGCATCCATTGGTCCTTGAGGTACAGGCCATATGACTTTTCTAGTGTCCTACATTTCAATGCCTCCATGGAACAACTAGCCATGCATGCTAGTTGGGTCTCTTTCTCTTGCAACTGTCTTCTTAGCAACTCATTTTTAGTTTCAAAGTGGCTTCTTGTGATTGCTTCTCTATGTCTGACAACACTTAACTCTCTGCCCATTTCTTTGAGTTTGTTCTCCATATGGCCAATATCCTCAACTCCTTTGGATTTGGCTATTTGCATCCACCTATGTGTTCTTATTCTTTTTTTCTCTAATTCAAAGAATAGTGGAATTGCAAATTTTTGTGGAATGATTTTTGCCCCCTCAAGAAGATTGTAGTAAGAGCTAAGATGAGGCTGGGAATCAAGTTCTTGTGCCTTTGTTTCTTCCTCCTTTCCCTGTGGTTGTCCTTCTACCCTATTTTCAAGTTTTTGGGTCTCCTGCAGTTTTGACAGGGTCTCCTCTAGAACAATTTGTGCCTCCTATAGGAATATTTTTGAGTCTTGTAGTTCTACATTTTCTTTCCATGTGGGAGATCTAGGATTCCCCCTTTCATAAGTGATAGGTGCCTTGGAAGGGAATTTTGTTCCTTGGGCAGAGGGTGAATCTTCAATAATGATTGGCACTTTAGAAGAAGGCTGAGGTTTCCTTGTTTGATCCTCGTGCTCTTCCAGGCTCTAAAATACATTAAGGTTTGCCTATTCCTCTTTTGTTTTGGTTTAATTGGTGTGTTGAGGGTAGTGAGAGTAGCTGCTGCCTCTCTTTCTAGGGTCTCAGGGGACACTTCTACCTTTTCTTCCCCTTTTTCTCCTCCTTCTGTCTCTTTCTCTGTCTTTGTTTTTCCTTGCTTTGTTTCTTCAGCTTTCTCCTCCTCTCTTTTGGCTTTTTCATTCTTCCCTTCTTGTTCCTCTAAATCACTAGTTTCTTCACCTTCTCCCCCTTATTGCTCTTTGTCCTCACTACCACTAGGGCTAATATCATAGTTTAGGGCCTTTATGTCATCTTCAGTAGTCATGTTTTGGAAAAATTTCCATGCTACAGGGATTGTAAATGTATGGGGGGCTTCTTCCACTAAAATTTTTGATTAACCCATGGTGAGCTAGCTGGTCTGGATTTGCTGCTTTTACTTTAATACTGGAGTCAATGAGGGACTATAGGAGGAAGTAGGGGATGCTGAGCTTCTAAGGGGCTGGAGTGTCCATGCCATACCTTAATTCATGCATGATTCTAAAGTGGTAACCATCGACAATGCTGTACCTCCCCTCAAAGGAAATATACTTGATTATCTGATAGCTAACCTCATCCCAAGGGTATGGTATGCTAGTACTTCTTATGCCATTGTTATCTTCTACAGTGGTTTCATTATTTTGGAAGAAGTTTTTCTTGGTAGCTTGGCCAATTGGTTTTTCATCCTTACTCCAAGGCAATCCAAGAGGAAGGGTAGTGAACCTACTGATAAATTTAGGGGTTATATCCATGGAAAGGCTTCTAAAGGTGACAATGGCATGTGTTCTGGAGTGAGGAACCAAAGAGTGGGAAAATTCTTGAGCAATCTCCTCATCAAACCCTCAGAATTTCTCAAAAAAACTCATCCAATTTACTCTTGTGAATATGTCCACTACTTGGGGGTGTGCATGGAGCTTGGAGGAGTTGGTGGGCTCCTTCCTCATAAAACCTCCTTTCATTTTGTCTATGCTTCCTTGGAAAACCAACTATGGAAATGGAGAGAACAATTTTTGAATAAAATAGAGAGACAAAGAGACTGTGTTTTTTTTAAGAAATAAGCAACAATTCTTTTTATGAATTTCCTCCACCCAAAAGTTCTATTTTCTCCTCAAAATTAAACCACTGCTTGCATATTTTGATACTCAATTGAGGTATGCCAAGAACCTACCTCTTCAGCCTAAGAAATGTGCTAAAATCCATGTTTTCCCTCTCCAAAATAGCTCACTGGCCTTCTTGTAGAACATTGCTAGCCCTCCTGTAGGATTCCTGTAGGTTCTTCTGTAGAACCTGTAACTGCTCTTGTAGAAAATGCTGAGAGTAGGGATACAGGAGAGATCAGTGGAGAACGATGGTTATGAGGCTTGTGGGGGCATGAGAAGGTAGCAGGAGTGGAGTTTGAAGGAGAGAATGAAGGAAAAAGATGGTGAGTTGCTTCGGGGAGGAGTACTTATTGCTTTTTATGGATATTTCCAGTGATGGAGGGTGAGCTGGCCAAGTGTACGTTGGCCCCATTTGGACCGTTGGTCCCCACCTACCTTGTCATCATGGCCCTTTCCTCGTAATCATCCCTCATGATTTCATTGGAGTTCACACCACCTCCACTACCTGTCCTTGACATCTCTTGAGTTTGACTAAGCGCACGTGTGAGTGAAATCTTCGGATAAGTAAAGTCAACTGGATGAAGATGGCTAAGTTAGCTAGCCACCTCAACCTCAACTAGCCTCAACCATCTCGTTGTTGTTGCATGCTCTCCAATTATACAAATGCAAATAGAGGAGCGGGTTAGTTACTTACTTGAGATTCGAATGTGTTTGCTGTGAGGTTCTATGGCCTTTCCTTTCGTTGCATGCCTTTATTTCTTTTGATGCATGCTTGTATGCTTGCTGAGGTGTGGATGTGCTTTGTGCAAGTTCCTTTCTGGCTAGATCTAATCTTCAAGTATTTGCTTCAACCTTCAGATTTGCACCCTCATGTTGTTGATGCTAGATTTTAATGGGATTAGCTGCTACAGGAATTCCTACAAAAGCTCCTGTAGCTGCTTCTCCCTTTGAAATTTTAGCTTTTTCTATGCTTGGAGCTGTGAGGATGATGCCAAAAATGCAGATAGAGATGGAGAGGTAATATTTAAGCTTCAGGTGAGGTGGATGGTGTTGTTCCTTTTCTTATTATTTTTTTTTTTTCTAAAAACTGTTTTTTCTTTGTTTTTTCTTGGACAGGAAGAAGAATGATGCTTGGGATGTGATGCAAGTCTAGAAATGATGGAAAAGAGGTTTGAAGACTGTAGGAGGATTTAGAAATATTTTATGAAGCTTCCCTATTCCTCAAACTACCTTTAAAATCCATTTTTGGCTCTCTACAATTTCTATATGAGCCTCTTGCAGAAAACACAATTTTTGAAAAAGAAACATAATGAGGTGAAAAGAATGCCAAGAATGATGGAGAAAGGTGTGGGAAGGTAGGATAGATGTTGGTATTGGTTTCAAATCTCCCTTGGCACCTGCTACTACTTCCTGTAGTCCTCCCGCAAAGCTGCAATACAACTGGAAATTCATTTTTCTTTTTCTTTTTCTCTCGCTTTTATTTTTATTTTTATTTTTTTGAAAACAACTAGGGTGCCTTAGGGAGGTTTTTACCCTAGTTGCCTGCGCTGGGCACCTCCAAGGGAGGTTTTCACCTAGGGATCTTATTTTCTTTCTTCTCTTTTTTTTCTTACATCACTGGGCCACCTCAGGAGAGGTTTTCAACCCAATGATGGGACTCAAGCGCCTCATGGAGGTTTTCACTTGAGTCCTTATTTTTTGTGTTTTTATTTTTCTTTAGTGAGTGGGTGAAGTGGAGGCTAATACATGCTCCACTACCATCACTGACTTATTCAATCCTTCAATGTACTCTCGCTTGGAGAGGGGGTTTCTTGTAGACTTTCAACTGGTGTCCATTGACAAGCATGGGGATGGCTTCATCATCAATGGTTATGCTCAAAACTGAACCATTGTCATTGCATTTCTCCACAGTGTAGGGTCTCAGCCATCTTGTCCTCAGCTTGCCCTTGAAATCTTTGTATCTTGAATCATAGAGTAGTGCCCAATCTCCCTTTTGGAATTACTTCTCCTTGATGTTTTTATCATGCCATATCTTCCTCTGAAGCTGAACTACCTCTGTGGAGAAGGGTCTCCATTCTCTGTTCATCCAATCCATTGAGTTGGAGTAATCTTTCTTTCTGTGCATGGCTAAGGTCTAGGTCCAACTGAGTTTCCATCCTCAGGGTATTGAATTCAAATTCTATTGACAACAAATCCTTCTTCCCATAGACCAGCTGATAGGATGTGAACCTTGTAGTGGTCTTCCATGTTGTGTTGTAGGTCCAAGTGGTCTAAACTAATCTATCTGCCCAATATTTTTTGCTACTTCTCACTACCTTTGTGAAGATCCCTTTCAATGCTCTGTTAGTGACCTCCACCTACCCATTGGCTTGTGGATGGTAAGGGGTGGAAGTCCTATGTTTGATTCTATGATGTGTGAGTAGGTCTTCAATGAAATTGGAAGTGAATTGGCTACCTTGATTTGTGGCCAACTCTCTTGGATACCCGAACTTGTAGAATATGTTTTCTCTCAAAAATTCAGCTACTTTCTCCTCTATTGTTGCTGTAATTGCTTTTTTCTGTGCCCACTTGGTCAGGTAGTTGGTGCACACAATGATGTATTGCTTCTTTTTTGAAGGAGGGTTGATAGGCCCCATAAAGTCCATGCCCCTCTTCTCAGATGGCTCAAAGGTCACTTGAGGCTGCAAGGGCATTTAATCCTTTGGAGTGGGTTTACCCATCCTTTGACACTGATCACACTGGCTGGTATATCTCCTCACAGCCTGATAAAGAGTGGGACAATAGTAGCCTGCTTGCAGTATCTTGAAGGCAATTCTTTTTGCTGCAAAATGACCTCCACAAGGCCCATCATGACAGGTCAGGAGGATGTCAAAAACATCCTCCTCCCTGACACATATTCTCAAGATCTGATCTGGGCCATGTTTGAAGAGATTTCCCCCAATCCAGGTGAAATGGGAATTTTTCCTTACTATCTTGCTCTTCTCTTTTGAGGATAAGTGTGGTGGGAACTGCGCTGAAACCAGGTAGTTTGCTATATTAGCAAACCATGGAGAGAGTACTGAGATAGAAAATAGGTGTTCATCTGGCATTTGATCATCCACCATTCCTTCTTCACTTGCAGGCAAATTTACACTAGACAAAAAGTCAGCAACAACATTTTCTTTACCAGGCTTATCAACAATGGTCAAATCAAATTGCTGCAGCAAAAGCAACCATCTAATAATGTGAGCATTTACATCCGGTTTGTTCATTAAATATCTAATTATAGCATGATCAATGTGCACAAAGGTTTGATAGCCTATGATATAATGTCTAAATTTGTTTAAGGAATGCACTATAGCTAGGAGTTCCTTTTCGGTGACTATATAGTTTAGCTCCACCTTTGACACGTTTTTGCTTATAAAGTATATGGCGTAAGGAAACGTTTCATCAATTTCTCCCAAGGCTGCTCCTATTGCTTTGTTTGAGGCATCTATATGAATGTGGAAAGGTAGGGCCCAGTTTGGGCCTCTCAAAAATGGGGCAGTCACAAGCTTGCTCTTCTAGGTATCCAGGACTTCTTGATAGTTTTCTGACCATATAAATTTAACATCTTTACCTAAAATACCAAACAATAGAGAGGCTAGCTTGCTGAAATATTTAATGAATCTTCGGTAATACCCAGCTAAGCCTAGGAAACTTCTGACATCTCTCACCTTTTGAGGAGGTGGGACCCTTTGGATGATTGCAATTTTGTTGGGGTCCACCTGCAATCCTTGTTGAGATATTGCATGACCTAGCACGGTCCCTTCAGTCATAAAAAATTCACATTTTTTCAGACTGAGGGACAAGTTCATCTCAATACACTTGTCTAGAAATTTTCCTAGGTTAGATAAAGCTTCTTGCAAATTAGAGCCATAAGGAGTAAAGTCATCCATGTATATCTATACTACATCATGAACTAATTCAAAAAATATGCTTAGTACGATTCTTTGGAAAGTGGTTGGAGTGTTACACAAACGAAAAGGAAGGACCCGGTATGCAAAGGTACCCCAAGGACAAGTGAAAGTAGTCTTATCTTGGTCTTCTGAACTAATCTGAATCTGATTGTACCCGCTGAACCCATCTAGGAAAGAGAAAAAAAATTTCCTTGCCAGACCATCTAACACTTGATCTATGAAAGGGAAATGACCCTTTTTAGTGGCTTTTTTCTATTCCTAATAGTCGACACAGATTCTCCACTTACCATTTTTCTTTTTCACTAGCACCAAAGGAGAGACCCATTCACTGTTAGAGATGGGATAGATGAATCTTGCACCAAGCAATTTCTGCAATTCTTCCTTAATAATATTTTTAAGTGTCAGATTCATCCTCCTTTGAGGTTGCCTGACTGGCTTGCAACCCTTCTTGATGTATATATGATGAGTACAGACTGAAGGGTGCACTCCCTTCATCTCCTTATAACTCTAGGCGAAGGCATCTAAGTCATTTCTCAGCAAGCTACACAGATCCTTCTCCTAGGAAGTGGATAGGGATGGATTGATTTTCAAGGTTCTTTCTGGATATAACTCTATATTCTTAACACGGAGAGAAGTGGAGTCAGTTGCATAGAGATTAGTTGAGGGGTTGTTTTGGGTTTCTCTTACTATATCCTCTAAATACGGTACACTTTGAGGTGGATTTTGAATCAGGTTTTGAATCATATCATCCTCATCTTGTTATTTTCCTCCCATGGCGATTCCTAATGTAAAAAGTGGTGCAGAATAGACTTCATCCTCATCTTCCTCCTCCAACTAGAGAGGTAGATCATGTTCTAACGAAGGTTGAGCAGGAGGATATAGGATTAACTACTTGGACATATGCCCGTTCTTTATGGTTATGTTCCTAGCTCGATAGCTAATGTAGGCATCGGCGGTAGCGAACTAGGTTATTCCTAGAATGAGAGGATATCCCGTGAGCTCTGCCTTGGGTTAGAGAACTAAGAAATCAGCAGGGTACTCCCAAGAACCAATGGAGACCATCACATCTTCCATAATCCCCGTAGGGGTCATGGTGGAGCGGTCTGCTAACTGTAGCACAGTTGTGGTCTTCCTCAAAGAGCCCTAGAGGTTGAACTATAGCATTGTGTCCTTTGTCATCACATTAATGGCAGCTCCCAGATCAATCAAGGTATGTGGAATCATGGTGCCATTGATGTGGACATCAACTACCGGGCTTCCAGGGTCTAGATACTTTGGAAAAATTAGCTGCCCCAACATTAGGTCGGACAGCTACCCTATGACATTGATGGTTGGGGCATCTCTCTCATGCCTCCCTGGATGCTTAAAGCACTTCTCTTTAATCAGTGTATTGTATATAGGCACATCCTTTATGGATTGGAGAAGTGGTATCTTTACACATAGATGTTTCAATTCCCCCAAGAGTTTAGTTTCTTCTGGGGTAGGCTGGACTGTCACGGATAGTCTCTCAAGAAAGGGTGGAATTGCTTTTGGTTCACTTTCCTCTTTATCTTCCTCAAACTCCCTAGGTGGAGACTGACTATTTGGGATAACTTTCCCAGATCGCAAGTTAATTTCCTGAATCTCCACAGCATAAGTTGCGCATGATGGTTCCCCACTATATACTTGTTGATCATGTCTATTGGTTGGGTTCAGGTTTGGCTGGGTAGACATTTGGGGTTTCTTTGGAGGAGCAGGAGGTAACGATTGTGGTTGGATAGGTGGTGGAGGCAAAAGAGCAGGAATAGAGTTGTACTGGGGCTTCCACCCCTGATGAGGTTCATTCCATTGAGGTGATGGCTGAGCATAGGATTGAAATGAATGGTTGGCTGGTTGAGCATGATATTGAGATGTGGAGGACCAAGGAGGAGGTGTGGACCAAGAAGGATGAGCAGGGGAACCCCAAGAAAGTATTGAAGCGACTTGGTTGGGGTTGTAGTCTGCCTGGGATGTCCCTTGCATCCCCTGATGGTATGGTCTAGGTCCGTGCCGCCTTCTTTAGTTTATGTAATAGAGTTTTTCAGTGACTCCCTTAGTCCCTTGATATATAGCTTTAAGTCTAGGCAAGGAAAGGCACTTATTTGTAGAATGATTCTCCTCAAAAACTGAGAAAACCTCTATAGAGTTTAATGGGAATTCATTCCTAATATGCCTCCTGGTGCATCTAGGGCAAAAGATGGCCAAAGCCCTCTCTGCTTCCTCTTGTTTCCTTTTGATATGCAAGGTATCCATTTGCATGGCAAGAGTCTGCAACATCTCATTCTTAAAGTCTTTCAGCATGGTTCCAATTTCCCCCTTAATGGATGAGTTAGAGGAAGAGGTACTAGCTATGGGTTGACTCCCCCTACCTTTCTTTCTGGCTGCTCTCGAATAGTTTCTAAAAACGGTATTTATGTCTTCATAGGAGAGTTGGTAGATATATCCCCTGGTCAGTAGATGGAGGGTGTCTAAAAGATCTTCCTGAATTCCCTTGAGCAGGATCATTTTCAGAGACTCAGGGTTATGTGTACACCTAACCCTTTTGTAACTGAGTTGGAACCTGTTCTCATAGTCTTCGAGGGACTCATCACTTCCTATAGTCATTCAGAAAATTTCTTATTTAGTATCTTTCGACCTACAATAGTCTCAATACTTGTTGTTAAAGGCTTTCTACATTTGAGCCCAGGTTGTGATACTATTGCCAGGTAATCCCATGAACTAGTGCAATGTTGCATCCTTGAGAGTAGAAGGGAACAATTTCAACCTTTGCTCATCCTCTGCATAGTCATAAGTTCGATAGATAACAACAAACTCAAACAAGAAGGTGTCAGGAGCTTATGTAGTCAGACCATGGAAATGGGGAAGGGCATAAGGGCTTATATTCTTCATTTTGGTGTCCCCATTGGTCTCCTGAATGGGAAAGGTACCCTCTATTCTTTCTCCATTCCCCCTAGCATTTCTGTGTTCAGTCATTGGCTCTAAAGGAATGTTTTCTTCTTCTTCTTCCCCTATAGGTTCTTCAAATATGTCTGGCTGTTCTCCTAAGGGTTCTTATTGATCGTAGCCACAGAAGAAGAGAGAATATTGGCTGTGTGAAGTAGTGGGGGTGTTGGGAAAAACTTTTCCTAAATTATCTCTATTCCTACGAGGCATGAAATGAAATCTTTTTGGTTGGTTTTTGTTTCCTTTTCCTCACACTGATAGTAGCTGCAAAACTGAAATTGATTGAACAAACGAATTGCAACTAACTGAAATGAACTTGCTAAAATGAAATTGCAGAATTGAAGAGGAAAGCAAAAGAAAGGTAGAACTGAAAGAAAGGAAATGACCAATCTACTTTTGCTGAAATGAAATTGCAGAATTGAAGAGGAAAGCAAAAGAAATGCAGAAATGAAAGCAAGGAAATGAATAATCTACTTTTGCTTAAATAAACTACTAGCAAAATGTTGCAATAGAAAATAGAAGAAAGCAATAACCATAGAATACTCTGACGCTTCTCCGGCAATGGCACCCAAAAGTGGTGAGCACCAGTATTGCAACAATAATGCTGCAGCTCTTGGGCTGCCTCCTTTACTCTTATCAACTTAGTAGTTCGTAACAAAATTGGAAGTGACGGTGCTGTATGCACAAGTACTAGTTCTTACTACAGGTTGTCACTTGGTTAGCCGGTGCAAGATCACTAGTAGCTCAAGCCAACTTCTATGGATTCCAGAAGAAGCTTTATATGTGATGAAAGGAAAAAGAGAGATTACTCTATAAATGTTATTTTACTTGCAGAAAGGAATACTAAAATGTAAACCAAACCAAGGTAATCCTAATTAACCAACTAATCCTACTTTTGTAGAAAGCACTATGAAAACCATTGAAAGAATGCCATTACCTACTCAAGGAAGTAAACAACATCTAACTAAACTATTTATGGAAGCAAATGAGCAAAAAACATCTTTTTGGATTTCTATGTATTTTTATGTGAATTTGTCATGCATGTAATTTATTTGCTTGTGAATGTGGCAGCGAATAGGTGGCGATGGAGGGCGGTTTTAGGACTTGAGAGGATTTAGGATAATGTGGATGGGTCCTAGGAGGTCTCAGGTGGCCTTCTGGAGGCTTTTCCCAAACTTGACCTTCAAAAGAAAGCCTATAGGAAAATCTACAGGAGGAAAAACAACGTTCTACAGGAGGCCTACAGGAGGAGGCCGAGAGAAGTTTTCACTTTTTTAAAGGTGTGAGAGTGGGTGGGAAAGGTGGATGAAGGTTGGCCTAAAGTGTTAGGGCACCTAGAGTCTACCAAGAATCATTAGGAGAGATAAAGATGATTGGATTTGCTCAAAGAGAGAGAGGAAATTCTATGGAAAATGAAGGAAACTAACGCATAATTGAGGGGAGACTTGGGCGACCTGTAGGCCATGGATCAAATGGAGGATGGAGTGGCTGATAGGTTGGCCTGTTGCTAGAAGATATCTGCTGCATAAACAACTGAGAGTCAACCAATGGGATTAAGCAAGCAAGGAAATAAGTTCATAAAAAAAACAGAGTTTTTGCATCAAAGTAAACTATGATCTATGAAAGGAAATGTTGATAACCATTGCATGAAAGGAAAGCATGAAAGAATAATTTTGCAGATAAGGAATTAGCATGATGAAGAAGTTTTGAAGCAAAGAAAACTAGACTATGAACCAACTAGAAAGCTGCAAACACTAGAAGTCCTATGAAGGAGGAAAATCTGTGTTTTTGGGGCAGCAAGAGGGTCTTTGCCTCAAATCATTGTCCTAGAGGGATGAAGATAGGCCAAGGTGCTATTGCTATCCTTTAGGATCTTTTCTTTATCAATGCTTAACCTGCTATAGAAAGCACAAATCAAAGCAAACTACTGAATTATCAAAAGCAACCTATTCTTAACCATAAAAGAAATGCATCTAGCAACAACCTAATCTACAAACTGAAATGAAACATAGAAATAAAATTAAAGAGGAGATTGGTTGCTTGGATTAGGCCCTAACCCAAGAGATTCAGCCCTCTGAGGTAACTCAGTGCTAACTCAAAAAGGGTTCCATCTTTATTGTCAAAACAATAACAAAATTACATGACTGTCAAGATAATAAGCTCGAAGTTGAACATAGTTTACATAAACAAAGATGTAGCAAAAATCCAGCAAAAATCTGACCTTAGTGAGGCCCTAGGCCTCTCTACTTATAAAAATGAAGCTCCCAACAAATTCCTCAAAATCAGGGAGGCTTGGCTCCCAAAACTCGAGATAAACATCAGTTATCCTCCAATTCCTGGGCTTCCTGCTAATGCATGACTGTACTCTGAGCTGAATGAAGGGGAATTCGAAGCGGGGAGTAATAAATGAGGGTGATTCCCTCCTATAAGTCCTCTCCTTTGTCCACTTCAAGTTATTACTGTCATTTGTCCATTGGATCTTTGACTTTGACCACAAAATTCATCAAAAATCTACATTAAACACATATTAGACCACATGGCATCGTAACTAACTCAACTCACTCTATAAGCATAAATATAATTATTAAATCATACAATAAGCTAAGCAAATGGTTGATTTTACTAGGTTAGGAGGTAAAATGAGCCCATATAATTACCCATTTATGAGGTTCATCATCTTGCATAATCATCTAATAAAAGTATGGTAAAGGTTATCAATAAAACTTTGACAGATCATAAGAAGAGCTGGGATAGTCATTTGATTTATGCAGTCTCGGCAAACAAGATTAATCCAAAGAGATCTACTGGAAAGTATCCTTTTCAATTAGTTTATGGGAAAGATTCAATTTTCCCTACCAACTTAGCTTTCCCCGTTTCAAAATTTCTACAGGAATCAACTAATGAACCCAATGATTTTTCAATGAGGATAAACCAAATCATTGAACTAAATGAGAACAGAGATGAAGACCAATATAAATTGAAAAAATATTAGAATAAAATGAAGAGCCTGTTTGATAATAGAGCCAAGGAAAGTGACTTCAAGGAGGGATATTTAATTCTAATATGGGATTCCAGAAGAGAAGACAAAGGAAAACATGGAAAGTTTGACAACCAATGGTTCAAGCCTCTAGTTATCACTGAAGTAAAAGGGAACAACACTTTTGTGTTACAAAATCTAGAGGGATAATATTCCACATTTCTTGTTAATGGAATGTTTTTGCAGCATTATATTTAGTATTAAGAAGTTTGAAATAGTTTTACTACCATCATTGTAATAAGTCTGGTTTTATTTTACCTTTTCCAACTGTTAGTATGATTTTTACAGCAAAGACTCCAGAGCCCAAGGAGAAGGCACATGGATCTGCAAGTTCTCTGCATTCTACAGGAGAAAGCAGTTCCTAGTTGGAGCCGATGTTGTAACTCTTTTATTTTTGATAAGTTAGCCATCAGTTGAAAGAATCAAAATGCTATAGAAAAATGATAATTTAGGATATGGACCAAAAACAAAATTGAAAATAAAAATGTTAGGATTTATTATTATTTCAGGTCCATATCATAAAAAATGACAAGGTAGTTGCTCTAAAAAAGGAAGGAAAATGATAAAATGTTAGATAAGCAATAAAATAAAATATTTGATTTAGAAAATAAAAATTAAGGCTACTAGTTCAAACATGCCATTGAAATTTGTTGCTTAGTTTAAAAACAATACTTAAATTCCTTAATCAGGGTTTAATTATTGTTTGATACTTGATCACTTTGCAAATAGTCATAACATATGATTTTTTCGTATGCGCACAAGTGATAAAACATCAAATCAACATCAAATAACTATCCGACATTTTTCAATGGATATGATTCACCCCACCGGGATCAACGGTGGAGGAAGCTTTTCGGCCCCTGTTTGGTCACTTCCTGTTAATGCAAGGGGGGGGGGGGGTTCGAAAAGTAGTCTTAATGGCCACCCTGTTTTTCTACGTGGCACTCTTGTAGTGTTACGGCCCCCCAAAGCACAAAACCATAAACCATTTCATCCCCCCTGAAATCCTTCCAGCGGTTTCCTCCTTTCTAATCGTTGACCTCGTTCCCGCTCCATATCATCCACGTGTTATCTCTCACCCATTCACAACCCGCCATGTCATTAATCTATTATCTCTCACCCATTTACAAATCGCCACGTCACAAAGCTGTTGTGTCATACGCTCCTATGCCATTGTCAGCCTTAATTAAGCATTCACCCTCCCGTTAGACATTAATCCCACTCCTATGCATAAATTGCCTACGGTTAGATTTAAATGGAAAATTAAGCCCCACTTCACTTATAAATATCCCATGGATATAATCTTTACCACCTTTTCTGCTTCCATCTAATCACCAAATGTTTTATTTGCTCTATGTATATCTTCCCCTGTCATCCCTCTTTCAGCTAAAATAGTTTTCGAATTCTCCCCCTTGCAGCAAGACGGTTCCCAAAGCTAAAACACAAAAAAATTTCGAAGAAGGGAATCCATCCATAGTCTTGATTGCATTGGATCACCTCCCCCTTATGGACCCCATGTTCAAAGTCATTGATTGTGAATGCGAATTCAATTTCCATGAATTGCATTTACGGTTAAAACAGAAATATGCAGATAAAGAAGATCACATTCATTTCTGGGAGGCACTTTTGCCCTTGTACGTGTTTCCCAATACTCATCACTTCCCTGATTTGATCACTTGGTGTCAAGCCATGTATGAACTTGTGCAAAGAACAGTGATGACTTAGGATCGAAAAATGTCGATCACCATTACTGTTCAGAGTATAAACCAAATTCTAATGATACCTTCATCTAACTCCCTCAGCCATTTCTCACCAGCAGCTCTCATGGACCTTTATAATAAACTCATCTTCCCACAGAGAGCCCTTATTTTTGAAAATTTTCTACCAGAGGATGCTAAATTACCCAAGAAAAACCCACCTTATTCATCTTCTATGTTCCCTGAAGCCATTGGACATATCATCTCCCTGCTATCATATCTCCTAGGCTATGAAAATGATCAACTTGTTGATGAATCCATCCTTGGATTCTTTTCCATTTTTAGTAAATAATATCAACCTGCCTTTATGTATAATTATAGCCAATACTTGGCTGATAATATACATGAAAAATTTATGAATTTCACCACACAAGGATCATTCATATATAGCTCAGTCACAATACATTTGATATTGTTTCCACAGGGACATTCATTGCACATTCAACTTAACAAGCAAGATGAGAAAGGAGTGAATCAATTAGTGATTCATTGGATAGAGTTAGTGAAAGCAACATCATCAAAGTTTACATTCTCTCAGTTCATAGATTCTTTTGTACATCCAGTTATTCAATTACTCAATAGCCATACAAAGCCAAAAATTGGAGAAGAGATTAAGAAGACATTGCACTTATCAGAACAGACCAAGACTGGTGACTGGTATCTGTTCCAAAACTACCCTGAAATTAGAATATATGGTAGTGAGTTAGCTCCATACAAACTGCCTAAGTATGTGCCAATAAGGATATTCTCACTGGAATACATCAAGTAGATGATAAATATGGATGAAGTCCATCTTGTCTCAAGTAAGAAAAAGTCACAGTTTAAATGCAAGGCCAAGATAGGAACATTTATCCATAATACTAGGTCTGCATGTAAAGAGGGAGACAAATTATTAAAGAGCATGAATCTCCGGCCAAGCTTCACTTGGTCCTATGATCATTTTGGGATCATTTTAGCCCTTACAGTTCAGTTGAAGGCAACACCTTACAACCACACTCACAAGCCAGAATTGGAGAAGTTTATGAACCAGGAGTAGTGGTCTGAAGGGACTCTCTTAGAAGTAGATGAACAAGTTATAGCCACTCCATAGGTAACTACTTGAGTCAATTTGAGTACTCAACACAAAAGAGCCAGAGAGGAAAATTAGTTAGCTATAGAATAAGTTAAAGAGTAATATATACTGCAAAAGAAATTGAACACCAGATTGTCAATGTCATCAAGAAGAAAGCCACCACAAATAATTGATCTTGGATATCTAGAAGATGTTTCATTAGCAGGGACCACTGATCCCAAACCTCCTTCTACTTCTTCAACTCCTTCTTCAACTAAACCTATGGATATTATTCAGTCAACTGAGACCATCTCACCAGAAGACACTAATATCTTCTCAACATTTTTGGAAATAAAATAGAAAAATGAAAGTCTTAAATCGCAAGTATACAGTTAGTTTTGGAAGCAGACATCCACTTCTCAGCACAAACTTATCTCTACCTTTGACAGTGAAAGAGGAAGTATGCAAATGGTAATTTTGCAAACTCAAATTCCATTTCCCAAATCCACAGCAGATTAGAAGAAGACCATATTTTCATTTGTTGTAAACCAGATACATTTATTGACCAAATGGATTTGCATAGCCAATCAGGTGAAATGTTATTTTCAATAATGACTACAACTGCCATGTCTCTTTCCAAGCTCAAAACTGCATTGTCAAATGTGTAGTCACAACTTAAGATTGAAAAACCATCATATTTAGCTAAAGATAACAATTTAAATTCTTTAGAAGATATTATTGTCAAAATTGGATATGATCCCCAAGACTGTAAAGCAATTGAAGAAATACTCGAGAATAAGAATATAGATATAACAACTTTGAAGAAACAGTTGAAATTGCCTTCAACTAAGGATCCACAAACCAAAGAGATGGAAGGAAATAAACATCGTAGGGAGGAGATGTTGAAGCTCATTATTGAGAAAAACATACAGATCAAGAAAATGGAAGAGAAAATAGAACAACTTCTCAAGGAAAAATAGGCAGCACATCTTGTTGTGAACTCAGTGACAACAATTCCCATAGAAAGTACAAAGCCAAGCTCATCTCCTACTAACATTGCTTCATCTTCAACAACAATTGAAACAACAAGGATATCATAGGAGTTACAAACACAAAAACAATAGAATGAAAATTTACTCAAGAAGTTCCAAGCCCTGGAGTCACAGAAGGTAAAGAATGATACCTTGTATGTAGAGGAAATGCAAAAATCACAATTAGAGAGTAAGACTCTAATGGTAGATACTTTGGCCTAGGCTAAAGAGGACATCTGGTTAGATATCAACCACTCCATAATAGAAGTATGGCCATCTATTCAAATTATTTTTGAGCAGCAAGAATTGATTGTTAGATGTAGGACAAAGATAGATAATTAGAGTGCAACATTGGGTACAAAACCCAAAGAAGCAACAGGGATGATCAAAGTACTGATGAGACCCAAAAATGGGTAATTATATGGGCTCATTTAGCCTCCTAATTCGACTTAATCCACCATTCTCATTAGTTTATTGCATGTTTTTTATTATATTTATGCTAATAGAGTGAATTGGGTTAGTCATTATGCCAACAAGTCTAATGTGCGCTTTATGCAATCTTTTTGGTCAATTTGGAGACAAAATCAAAGGTTTAAATGAGCACTTGGCAGCCAAATTCGTGGAGACGATTTTTAGGAAGGTGTCCCCTTCATTTACGAGCCCTTACCTCGAATTCTCCACCATCAGCTCGGAGTTCAAGGGCCACCAAATCAATTATCACAAGGGTAGCCAAGCAAGTCAAGTAGGACTGCTGTTAACTACAAGTTTTGGCAGCCAAGTCCC
>APFE030404857.1:79225-131099 GCA_000404065.3 Pinus taeda
TCGACTTAATCCACCATTCTCATTAGTTTATTGCATGTTTTTTATTATATTTATGCTAATAGAGTGAATTGGGTTAGTCATTATGCCAACAAGTCTAATGTGTGCTTTATGCAGTTTTTTTTATCAATTTGGAGACAAAATCAAAGGTTTAATGAGCACTTGGTAGCCAAATTCGTGGAAGAACAAGGGAGAGGATTTGTAGGAAGGTGTCCCCTTCATTTATGAGTCCTTACCTCGAATTCTCCATCAAAAATTCGGAGCACAAGGGGCAGCCAAGCAAGTCAACTAGGACTGTTGTTAACTGCAAGTTTTGGCAGCCGAGTCCCTAAAGTTTAGGAGGACTATTGGGGTCCTCAATTTGTATAAATAAGAAGGATTAGGGCCTCATTTCAGTTAGTCATTTTTTAGTCAGGATTTATTTAGATTTTGGTTAGATTTTAGTCAGTAGGTTAACACTTTAGTGCAGCTCTGTATCAACACATTTTCGAGCTTTTTCTTGTAGACAGTTTTTGGGATGTAACTATTTTTTTTGATCAATAAAGATGAATCCAGCCTTGCACCAGCTCTAATATTTCTGAGGAGGTTATAGCTCTTGGGGTTGGGCCCAACCCAAGTTCCCAATACCTCCTTTGTGTACTTTTATGTGTCTTTGCTGCATTCATAGAATAATTTCTGCTATTTAGATTAAAATATTGCTTTGTTACTTAGGTCGTTTCTGATGATTGAGATAGATTTTCATGCTTCAGGTTGATTTGATAGGTTGGTAACAGAAAATATCTTCTAAAAAGGCCACCAAGCAATACTTTATCTTATCTCTCCCTCCTCGGGACCATGAGCTGAGACCAAGGTGTCCTTGCTGCCACAAAAACACTGTTCTTGCTTCTTCATGCAATTGCTAGTGTTAGATTCTTATTTGCAAAAGTTGGTACCAGTTTTGATTACATGCTTAGATCCATTTTCACTTAGTTTTCATCGTTATCTTGCATGATTTTATACCAATAAATTTCTGTTCTTCATGGTTGCTGGTTTCTAGGTCAAAAAAGGTCAAAATAGCTAGATCTTTGGTTTGCATAGTCTTTGTTTGGTTAGTTTTGGAAAATAGTGTGTAGAACACCTGTGATGCCTTCCTGCCTACCTTTCCTCCATCAAACAACCTGCTCCAACCCCCTAACTCATATTCCTCCCTTTCATTTGCCACCCCTTTTCCAATTTGACCTAATTCCCATATCTTTGTGCAACCTTGCTCCTTCCATCCTTGAACCAAATCTGATCACCTTAACCACTCCTCATCCTCATTCACCTAGTCCTAGACCTCCTCACACCCTTATCTCACATGCATATCAACTTTCCCACCGTTTTTCCACCATTAGCCCTTCAAAATTCCCTTTCGAAACATCCTGTAGAAGCTACAGAACATCCTGTAGAACCCCTACAGACTTCCTATAGAAGCTCACGAAAGAAGTTTCTTGAGATCTGATCACTGTGAAACTCTTTGGTAGGGTACTAGGGACCCCTTAGGCCCTCTTCTCACCTTCCCAACATCTTGCAAGCATTTCCTTTTGCCAATCAACCTCTGCACAACAAAAAACAGTTAAAGCACATGTGTAATAATTCTGACAACTTTTTCAAAAATACAAAAAGATGTTTTTTCCAGATTTTATTGTAGAAGTAGCTTAGTCACATGCATTTTACCTTTCTAAAATTCAATGGCATCCATTTCCACCACTTTCATCTCTTTTATCGCACCAATAGGGTTAGTCGGTAAAACTAGGGTTTGCATTTTCTTTCAACTTTTAGTTTCTTTCTGGGTTAGCTTTCATCCATCACAGTTAGAATCTTCTTCTAAGAGCTCATAGAAGTTTGCTTAAGCTCCTAGCGGACTTGTGCCAGCTGATCAAGTGACAGTCGTAGCAATAGCTAGTACTTGTGCATATAGGACCATCGCTTCCAAGTTTGTTACGAACTGCTGGGTTGATAAAAGTAAATAAGGGAGTCCCAGGAGTTGCAGCATTATTGTTGCAATACTGGAGCCCACCAAGTACTAAAGTCTAAAACTAGGCAACAGTTACAAGAGATAAATATTCCAGATAGGAAAACTACTATTTTGGAGATTAAGAAAGTCCTAATGAAGAATAATCTATTGAATCAGCTGAAAGCAAAGTCTGAAGCTTTGAACATTGCAGTCAAAAGGTTTCATTCTAAATTTAGTATTTTGAAAAAGAAAGGTTTACCAGAGTTAGTGACATCAGATGATCAACTAGTAAAATTGGATGATTACTGTGAAATATTATATACTATTGCAGCAGACAACAGTTAATTTGCAAGGATAAAAAGACAAACTACTAGCAAAGAGTTTCTGGAAGCTTTGAGCCCTAACGTCACAATCAAAAATGAAGTTGGATATCTTTTTCTCACTAAACCCAATTTTGAAAGATATACCAAAGTTGATGAGATATTTAAAATAATGGTAAATCTAGAGATACCAAGTGAGAAGAGGTGGGATCAATTGTGTGAAACAACTGATTATCTTTCCATCCCAAGAAGAAGACAACACAATAGTTTTTGAAGGGACAGTCATCAAAAACTTCCTACCTAATAGGGACACATCATTCAACACTTTTCTTTTTGTATTTTCTTTCAGGTTATTTTTGTAATCAATTTAGGATTTTTGTTCACTATCCAAACTAGTATAAATAAATCTCTTCTATGAATTATTAAAGGTGGTACCTTTGCATAAGAAATTTTGTAAAGCATTGATGTACAAGCTCTTTCTAGATCACTGGTAATAAAGCAAAGGATTTTGAATTTGATATCATACAGCCTCATTTTATTTTGTAGGTCTTTCATGTGTTCCAATCATTCTGTTAATTCTGCACATGTTTAAGTTTTACAGAGATATTAGGTGAGAATAAATGTGTTACAGTTATTCTTAAAATTCCTTCTAAAGTTATTTTTATAAAGAGATTGAGATATTGGACTGTTTGTCTGAAAGGCTCCCTCTAAATGTTAGTATCTTTTGTAATTTTAAGCATATTTTGTTTAACTTATGAACATTGGTCAAAGGTTTTCCCACTTATGATGATTCATCTTTCTATATGAAATTTAAAGTAATCATACCTCCTTACTATTCCTTTTGCACATCTTATCAACTTAAATCACTGTGTGAAGTTAAATAACAACCCTTTGGTTATTTATTAGTACTATCTAAAAGGGTTAAATACATCATCCTTATAATTTTTTTTATGTATTGGTCCTCCATAAGAACCAAAACCCAAAACCCTAAAACAAATATCTTATATGTTCTGGCATGATCAATTGACCATTATCATCTAAAAGGTACAAGTAGTCCCACATGAGAGACTTTGGAGGTAATTTGTTGCAATTCGGTTGAGGTCGCAGAGAATGATATTGAATATCCTGCAATCTTGCAACCATGTCACTTAGAAGGCTTATTGTTCTCGAGGTCACAAGGTTGAAAGATATATTAGGTCACAAGATCAAAGGTCGATTGGATAGTGACTATGCGAATGAATGACCTATACTTGGTGATCAGTGCAAGTCACAGGTCACTAAGTTGCAAGGTCACTAATTTTATAATTTTATGAGTTGTATGACTTGGCAGATCTATGACTTGGTGACTTATACCAATAAGGTATGTCTTTGGAGAGGGTCATAGGTCACAATTTTATATCTCAAAGTGAGGATTCTAGATGTGGCTTGTAACATTGAGAGAGAGTTGAGTTTGAAACTTGTAACTTGAACCTTTCTCAGGTGTTTAAGGAAAACTTGACCCTCTACTTGGATCCAATTTTTTTTAAGGTGTAGACAAAGGAGAGAAGTCAAGGAAGGAGGGGGGGCTCAAAAATTTTGAAGAGGTCAAATTTTGGGGTTGTTGTAGCAGCTACAACAATTGTGATTTACTGGTAAAGCCTCAATTTCTATGATTTTCCTCTGTTTGGAGTGTAGTCGATCCTTGTGTATTATCCCAAAATTAGAGGCCCCACTGACATCTCCATGTTACCCTTAGTGTTGGTTAGAAGTACCTCACTATATTGACTTAGCTTACCAAACACACAATCAAAGATTGTTCCCAATGACTTGAAATGGGGGTCTGAATAATGATGTACGAGTTGTAAAGGTTTCAATATTGTATTTATAGATATTTGGTGTTGCTCCGTTGCAAGCAAGATTGGATAGTACCCCAACGAAGTCACTTCCTAGGAATTGCAAATGTTGCTTCGCAACCATCAAGCCTAAATAGTACTTTGATGGAGTTGTTACATCACCTCTCTACATAGGAATCCTTTCTCAATCCTTTACCCTTTATTTAACCTTGTTTTCTTATATGCTGATTGGAATATATTTATTAGGCATTCATTTTGAAAGGGAGGATGATGGATCCCAAATTATTTTATGTGCAAGAGACATTGCTTCTAGTTTTCCACATAATTTATTATTTTCTTGAAAATGTGTGTTACCCATTATAGTTTTTTCCTTTCCCCCTCTCGAGTCAGTGGGAATGAACCAATTTTCCCAAATACAAAGAAAAGTCAAGAGCAAGGGTCTTATTGTTAAAGATATGGTGATGTTGTCATTGTAACTAAAACCCTCCAAAAATTTTCCACACTTGAATTTTGGAGCCTACTGGGGATCTTATAATCTGTCACTCTAAGGTTACTGCATGATTGTTTGATTTTTTGCAACGAATTCTATTCTTCTTCATAGTTTCAAACTGTCAAGTCACTTGCACTCAAATTCACAGTCTTCGATGATTTCATGAGAGAACTTCCTTTATGCAAGATTGGACAGGAATAACACCATCCATCAAGACAATTCCTATGCGATGTTCAAATCACATTAGTAGTCAGTGTGCAATTTTATTGACAATCTCACCCACTTTGTTGCATTTGTATTTCTATTTTGATGAGTTTTCTCAAATATCATCTTTCGTGCACTTTTTCATTCACAAGTGTCGCTTTTCATTAGTGGCTATAATTTTTTGTTATTTTCACTTTAATAAGTGGTCCCTTCATTTTATATTCACCCTGGCATGTGTCTCTTTCAATGTTTTTCACGTTTTCCAAGTGTTGTCTTATGTTTTCCTCATGTTGTAGGTGTCTCTTTTGTGATTTTCACTCCTACAAGTGTCACATATTGTATAGATCTAAAGTTAGTTCCATGAAACTCTTCTGCATTAGATGGTCTTACATATAATTAAAATATGTGCTAGACACATTCATACAACTTAGTGAACCTTTTCATCACATTCATCACATTTGTCATAACTTGTGTTCTAAGTGTCATAGCGTGTCATTTCATCTATTGCATTAGAAACAAGTGTCGCTTTGTTGTCAATTCGAGGTGTGATTTTTGTTCATGAGTCTTGTGTATCCTTCCAGCTTGTATTAATGGTTTTACATGTGTGATCAAATTTTGAGTCATGTCTCGATGCATTTCCATCTTTTATTTTGTCGATCCCACACATAGCCATTTTGGAGTCCTTCTTGGTCCTTTAGCCCTCTTATCGAGTGCGGATCTCAACCTATCCATAGGCCTCAATGATGCAATCCTACTCCCAAATATTGGTGCTATAACTCCCTCTCAATTTTACCTCAATTATCTTGCACATCACGATCCCCCAAGGGAAGTCTATTAACCCTTCTTGCTCATACCAACTCATTACACTAAATTTTGGTCATTTTTTCCTTGCATAAAACGTAGATAATTCCTAGCTAACATCATGGACCTCTTTCACTTTTTTTGCAAAGGAAAAACATGCAATGTAAAGATCCTCCTATCCTCCTAGTGCATTGAAAACCCTCTTAGGCTAAGTGGCTTGGACTCCCTTCATGAAAACCACACTCCAAATGGTCAAGCACCCATTGTTGGTTCAAATTGCGCTATAATAGGATGAAAGGTGCATTAAAAAGTAATAGTGACCCCTTAACAGTGACTCCAAAAACTCTCAAGATAGAAGGACATATCAAGAAGAAAAAGATTCAAGCAGTGAAAGATCAAATCGAGCATCAACAACAAGTTCTCCAACTTTTAAAGGATAATGCCACTTTGGTGTAGAATTGAATGAAACAACAGGTAGATCAACATCACAGTGAAATTTGTTTTGATGTAGGTGATTGGGTATTTTTACGGCTACATCTCAAGAAAGCTATTTATGAGAGGGAAATGTTGGCAATACTTCATGTACTTAAGAAATGGCGACCTTACCTAATGGGAAGACACTTCAAGGTAAAAATGGATCATGATAGTCTTAAATACTTTTTAGAAAAAATATTATCTTTAGAAGAACAAAAAAAATGGGTCATAAATATTTTGGGTTATGAGTTTGACATCATATGCAAAAAAGGGAAGAAATTTTTTGTTGCAGATGCACTCTCAAGAAAGGATGAGGATGTGGAAACATTGTCTTGTGTTATTTCTATTATCCAACCAGATTGGATAAATGAAGCTAGGGATGAATGGAATAATGGTGAAGCAGGGTGGGAACTCATTCAAAAGTTGTCGAATATCCCAGTTCCAACAATATTTCCAAAACTTGACAAGGAAGGAAAAAGCATATTAGAACCTGAAGTATTTACAGAACCAAGAAGTTGACAGCTACGAAATCGATCAATTTCAAAGCATCTCATCAAGTGGAAGAACTTACCTGTTGAAGATTTCACATGGAAGGACAATAATTTTATACAAAAGCATCAAGAACTACTCAAGCGTTGAGAACAACACTTTTTGAAGGAGAGGGGCATGTTAGGCCCCTATACTACTAGTGTAACCCCTTATTGTTATTAGTACAACCACCTTATATATTGTTGACCCATGTGTCCCCCATATTGTTATTATTGTGCCCCATAGAAGCCCATATTGTTATAATTGTGCCCTTACAATTATTATGTAGTTGGCTCTGATTATATTATGACCCTTAGACCTATATATGAAGGGAGACTTGTCATTTGTATCATCCAAGAATTGTTCATTTGTGTAACGTAAAGGAGGTTGCCCCCTCGAAGAGGCTGAATTCTAAGGCGTTGATCTATCTTTTCTATCTTTTTGTGAGCTAGTTTCATAACACTTCGACCATCCCTTTGAGCATAATGCATAGTAGGGAAGGATGAAGGATACCTCCCCTCACCCTTGACAGGTCAAACTGCACTCTTAGGCTTTTCTCTCTTTTTGTGGAGTGAATGGAATAACCATGAAGCATGAAGATTTCCACCTTGTACATTCAACTTCTGTCACTATGCTAGACCAAGGATAACTCTTCATCATAGAGCAGGGCACATAAAAAATGAACATTGGACCCCTCCTAAGCCACATATGAGTTTGATTGCACCCTATTAATGAAGCCTTATTCTTTAAACCCTCACAAAAGCCTATCATAAGCATATATTTCCATGAGCTAGGTAGTGATATAATATATGCTTTGAAGACTGATATTTCTCCATCATGAATAGTTTGTGTTGGAAGGAGTACCTTCCAAGCATGACAAGGTGATAATCAAAGGCATATAGTAAGTAGAAAGAATCAAGAAACATCTACAAAGAAGAAGCACTAAGAGAGATATCATGAAGAAATGAAGCATATCACGAACTAAGATAGAAAGAATACATTGCATGATGTCTCCGAGGATATTCCTGTATGATCAAATACCATTCGGAGGGTGAATATGAGAAACAAAGTTGATCTTTCATGAAGATTAAGCATAGATCAGATACACCATCAAGAATGTAGGATGAAGCAGTAAGGAAGACAACTTGGCATTTCCACCTCATCATGAAGTACATGTCATCATTGTCAAGTTGTAATTTGTACAACTCTCATCATAATGGTCAATATGTTTCCATGTGTCATGCCACATCATCATGTGGAATTTAACGATGTATTCTCAAGTAAAGGAAAAAATGTAATGTGTGGAATTCCAAGAGTCATATGTCGAATATGAAAATTCACTTAGTCATATATTAACTAAATGTATTTAGGAGAAGTCCATAAATCATTAGAAGTTCAAGAGTTGTTTAGAAGTCCAAGGGATACATTAGAAGCCCAAGATTCATGAGGGTAATTCAAGAGTCATGTGAATATGAAAGTTCATCCTCTTTGTTATAAAATCAACTTTATAACTCAATAAAATGGATTTTGGAGGCTTAAGCTTTGGAGAGCTAGTATTGGCTTCTCTATTTGTCAAAGGAGAGAAAGCTATTCTTTGGAGAAGCAAGAAGTGACTTAATGTTTCAGTATTGGAACTAGTGTCTCATTGTAACTGTGTACTTGGGTCTTTCACCTTATAATTGGAGCTTGACGAGAAAACACAATTTAATGCATGTATTGTGAATGTCTTAGGACTATTTTTTTGGATGTTTGTTATATATGTTTCATTTACATGTACTAAGGAATTTGAACTATTTTGGTGGCCTCGATACTTATCTTGTTGAAGGTGTGTTGTATGTGGATTAATGATAATTGTGTGTAAGTGAACTATTTTTCTAGATAAATAACAAATATTTATTTGCTCATGTGTCTCTACTTCCTTATAGAGGATCATTTTTGTCTATTTCCTCATGAAGGTCTCCTTTTACACATTGCAATGGGTGTTTCATAATGTCAACTTACTCACTTATTCAAGGTTTATGTATATAATCTCTTATGTTATTTGTTGAAACAAGACAAAATTTTGTGTTATGGTGGCTAGGCCAATAATCCGAATGGGTCTCCTACTCAAAATGATGTGAGTTCTAATTGGGAATTCACATTAGGGACACCCACTATATATTGGTGATATCCAACACCATCAACATTTTGGTGCTAGAAGGAGGGCTAGATGAAAATTTGTGCCAATTGAGTCTATTTTGAATCTCTTATATTAATTGGCTCTTTCCAAAATCATAATCCTCAGATGTTTTTCTAAGGAGCTTTAAGTTACCATACCTGCATAAATAATTCATGACTTGTTTCATTTTAAGTTTGATGGCGAGAGTGAACTAAATGTCCTTGAACACTTCTTTCAATTTATGCCTTTTTGTCTCTGTAATGGAATACATTTTAAAGATGTCATGGCTAGGTTGTTCACCCTCACATTTGAAGGTCGAGTTGAGAAATGGTGTCATACATTACCTGTTGCTTCTATATATTCACTTGAGAAACTTGTTAAGGAGCTTCTTGAAGCCTTTGACATGTATGATTATCATGATGTGCATGATATAATTGATTTTCTTATATTGGAACTTGATGAATCTACGAAGGGTTTTCTTAATCGATTACTTCACCTTTGCTATGAATTTTCCAAAGGAATGGTTGATTCAAAATTTTCAAAATTTTATTTTACTCTCTTTCAGATCTTTTGAATTTGAACCCCCAGATGATTCTTTCTTCCCAACTTTGGCTAACCATGAGACACCTCAATCTTCTGAGGATGAACTTATTATCCCTTTTGTTCCTTGTCCTCCTCCTTTTTCAGTACCGATTAGGGTGCCCCCCTTGTGATGATGTTAAATTTGGGAGATTTGAAAATCAAATTGTTGATATGTCCATTCAACCTCCATCCAATTCTTATGATCCAAATTCTACCAAGGAAAAATTGGAATGGTTCAGTAATTGCATGGAACCCAAAGTGAAAGTTAGTCCTTCAGGTTTTCAATATTATATTAATTCACATAAGTCTAATCGTGAATCAAATACAAATGAAAACTTGATTGTCTCTAGGGATATTTTAAAACCTCTACCACCTATGTTTCATGATCCATTTGTTTCACCCACTTCAAATCATAATGATGTTCAATCTGTTGATTTAAGCAGTAATCGAGAATGAGGTGGTTTTATTTCACATGTAGAGGAGAAAAGCGTTGAGGATATGTATTATCTTTCCTCCCTCTTTCAAAATAATGATATTTCCTTTTCGACTGATCTCCAAAATTTTAATCTTGATAACCTGTCAAGTGACTCTAAACCTGACATCCAAGTTGAGAATTTGGATACCATCACCATGATATCCTTGCTTCCGTTAAAACATATAGTGGTGAATATCCAAGTATATCAAAAGATATATTCTCTTCTTATGAGGGCCTAAATTTGCAAGGTATTGATTCATAATTTATTTCTCATAGTTTACAATCACTATTTATGAATTGGGATGCTCTTTTAATGTAGAATGATCCTAAATTTTATTTAATTCTTACATATTTGGATGATAAATTTGAAGTGGTTAGTCGTCAGGATCTTGAATCTTTGGAAGATCCTGGTCAATATGAGTGTCATATTGGTATGTCTATCTTTGACCATTATACTGATGAGAATGAATATGATTCATTGTTATTTCAAGTTCAACCTGATTTAAGTACAAATGTTTCTCCTCCTCTCGAGTCCTTCAATATTTCTTTATCTTTGGAACACTATTCATTGTACCCAGATATGTTTGACAAGTCTATCACACCAGAAGACCCCTAAATCCTTTCAATATTAATCAGGATGATCATGGTTGTAATAAGGTATAGGATGGTGTGATACTACAATTAGAGGATGAAAAGTTTGGATCTACTATTCATGATCTATTCAACAATAAATATTTCATAAGTCAAGAGGAATATGTTTCAACTGTAAATGATAAAAGGTTTTTTCAAATTGATGTATCTCAAATTTCTATCCATTAAGAGCCTAATGTGTTTAATCTTAAACTTAATCAAACGATTGGCATTGACAATGTTTTCATTGATACATTTGTTGATAGTGGTGCATGCCAAACTGTTTATTTTTCCGAGCCACTCAAATTTGATGATCTATCTTCAGAAAGTTCAGAGACCTAGCAGGAAATCAAGTCACTTAAGCTCCTACTGATGGTTATATTAGGTTCTCACAATCCTATCAAGATCTATGACCTAAGTTGGATCCATATTTTCATGCATAATTATTTCATTAATATTTATCCACTGGATTTCTAATATTTTCAAGTGGATCTTCAAGAAAAAATTTCTAATGAGATGAAAGGTTCTTATTTGGTTACTTATGTTTCATGTCAACCCCTTGAACTAGGCCAAGGTTTGGAAAGAACATCTTTCATGGATCCTTTCGGTTTTAATGTATGTCATTTTGATGATCAATATAAAGGTCATTCTAGGTTGAAGGATTTTTCTCTATTAAACTCTTCCAGCTTTAATCATATTATTTTCTCTTTTGTGCTTATCATGAAGTTAATCATCTCCATGGAATATTTTCTCTCTTGGATTATTTGTAATTGCTTCAACCATTCAGTCAAAGAAAACACTTGTGTTAACACTTAATTTAATTTGAAACATCTTTCTAATCTTTTGTTAACTCAATATCTTGTTTGGTTTCATAGGTTCATAATCTCAAAAATCGTTTGAATGCCCCAAGGTTTCTTATTATCGACTTTGAATGTAACTAGTTACAAAGGGAACCAATAAATAATTGTGAACATTCTATGTTAATCACCCAATCTGATTATAATGCTAAAGATTCTCGTTGTGATTCAAATACATTAATTGAAAATTTATGTTCCCATAAGTCCCAAGGTCTTGAAATTGGTTGCCTTGAATATCAATATCCAATTGCTGAATGGTTAGAGAGATCTTACATGGCATGCTCCTATGAAAATAAAAAGTTTTGATCCTTATTAATTTTTGCAAGAACTTAGAGTGTAGATGAATGTGTAGTCACACGCGCCTACAATGTTTATATAATCAAAAATTTCAAATAACAAGGTAAAGCTTGAAACATGATCAAACCAGTTGGTATGGAACATCCTTTTGGTAATAAGAAATACCTTCAATTAGCTATGAAATTTTTAAAAGTTCTTATCTTTTTCATTGCACATTGTTTTCTTTTCCTTTTAATTGCTCATATCTTTGTGGTTGCAAGCTTGGAACGACGATGGATACATTGGACAAATCCTTACACTTAGCCCTAACTTTCTAGTTGAGTGGGTTAGGAGTAGGCTTATTTTCATTTAGATTCCTTTGTATTGCATCCACCCTCTATCTTGCTCTCCATCGAGTATTTTCATTTTTTTGTTTTCTTATTGTACACTCTACATTTTGTTTTATGTTTTGCTTCCATTTTATTGGTTCTTTGGGATTTGTTTCAATTTTTGGTCATGTATTTCCATTTTGTCTTTTTTAATAAGATTTTGCATGAAAGATTCTCTTGTTTGTCTCAAAAGACAATGTCACAAAACTTGAAAAGGGAAATTGTCATGACGAACAATGCTAGGTTAATTTGTTACCTCTTCTCTATATTGGGTTTACATATCTTTAAAGTTAATGATGTATGAATGGAAAATACAGTCCACTCTAATGTAAATCCTTTGGTAAAATTAGAAAGACCGTATCTATTTTGGGATCCTCATTCCTCAACTATGTATTGTAAGTACATAATTTTTTTTCTTTTAGATCCAATCAAGTAGAGAAAGGATAAGGGGAAATATAAAGCGAGAAAACCAATATCAGAGGTTATATAAATACTTCTATGAAGGGGAAGCCTCCTCTACTACCAATAAATCAAGATCAATCTTCCTCCCATTGAAAATAATAAGTTTCGAAGAATATTCCTATTAAATAAATAAATAAAGAGTGAAAGAAGAGAAAGGCTTCCTATGTAGGGAGGTGAAGCAAGTGACTCACTGGGGTACTGTCTAGGATCCCTGGTGGTGAAGCAATGCTTGTGCTACTGTAGTGACTCCGCTGGGGTACTATCCAAGCCTATTGGTTGTTAGAGTCGGTCTGGTTATCCCTCCGTCAGAGTTCAAAACTCCTTTTTGCACTTCATGTTTAGGTGTCCCATCAGTTTTGATCATTTGCACTCGTTAGGAGCATGCCATAAATCTGACGGAAAGGTTTGTGTTACTCATTCCCCTCATGCTTGGCACTGCTGGCTCAGGTCCATGTATGAAAAATCAAAGTCTTGAAACAGTGATTTGCAGCCCTGTTTCAATTTCTAGGTCATGACAAGTGTTCTCGGTTATTAGGTCTAGGGTTAAGTCAATTTGGTTTTTGTAAAGTCTAATAAAGCCAACATGCCAGAGGGAGGTCCTCAATAGGTTTTTATCTCAAAGATTTTTATAGTTATATGGAAAGATTATGACTTCTCTTCAAAACTCTGTTTTGTAGATAAGTCGACATTTCATTTTTGTAAAAAAATTTCAAAAATTTCAGTTCTTGAATTGTATAAGTGCAACCTTGGTCTCCTTTGCCAAATCATATCACTGTTATCACTGCAAAAAAATATCAAAGAAAATCATTATTTCATCCATATTTAAAAGGGAAACCAAAAAGCAAAAGTCTATTAATCTTGAAAGTGCCAAAATGCCAAACATTATGAAAGTGGGTTATTAAAATCAAATCTAATTTGGTGAGATATTTTCTTCACCTATAAATCATGGGAGATCATTCATTTCCACCATTCCTCAAGGAAAAAATTGAATTGTGAAGTGGAGGGCAGAAGACGTGTTTGAAAGGCAGATTGACAAGTTTGAGGAGGCACGCGATGCATTGGGTGCTCGCGATACACTAGGCTTCATTAGCCAGTGTTAATTTACATGTGCACGACACATTGGGTGCGTACAGCGCACTAGGTGATGAGCGCGGTGCACACAGTGGGGAGCCCGAAATTGGTTTGAAAACTCATCAAATCGCCTCCTCTTCACATCAAATTGTTAGGTAGGCTCGCCTACATTGCCTTTGCTTTGTTTTTAATGGTGAAAGTGATGGGTTCATGTATGATTGCCATGGAGACCAGATTTTGAAAGCCTCCCTTTGTCAATATAAAAAGTGTTGTAGGGTTTGAAAACAGTGCATTACCAAGGTTGTATTTTTCCCCATTTCCCTTTATTCCTCATTCCCCATCATGTTTCCTCATCAATTCCCCCATTAATCCTACACTACAATCCCTGAAATCCTAATTCCCCACCTTTATAAAAAACGCCTTAATCCTATTTAATATCCCAAACCCTAAAACCCTAATCCTATATTTACATTTCCCCTCCCTTCCCTAATTACATTTTATTTCCAAAGTCCCTAATTCCCTAATGTTTTCCCTTTCCTAATATTCCCTTGTGCATTTGTTTTTCCCCTTGGTCATAGCATTGTTAGAGCAAAAAGCAATTTACATTCAATTGCACACACAGTTTATATATCAGCATACATATTCTAGATATCTTGTTTTCAAAGTCATGTCAGAGATGGATTTAGTCTATGAGCAGGAGTATGACAATGATTCTACAGCTGAGGGTAATGTGCCATGGAGGCCTCACAAAAGTGGAAAAAGTGGTAAGCATGTTAGGGAGGAGCCTACTTCTTTGGTTCAATTGCAGGCTTGCCCACTTGCAATGGATTGTTTTCAGCGTCGGTCATGTTTACAATACTATGAGATGATCTCAAAAACCCAACATCATCATGAACTAGTTCGTTTATATGTTCTACATTTACATGATGGCCATGTAAGCCTCGTCGGAGTAAATTTCACTTTGTCACCAGAGGCTATTGCTCAGGCCACCGGGATACCAAATGTAGGAGATGAATGGAACAAACACCAGTAGTTAAACAGATTCTACTATGAGCCATACATCAAGCCTAGGCATATAAGAAACCTGAGCACGGTTTTTCCTTTCAGATTCCTAAGGGATGAGTTTTCACCATTGATGAAACTCATCATTCGGTATTTCAGTTGTGAGGGCAGATTCATGCATCTCTATGCGTACCATGTTCGTTTGTTGATGCATTTCACAAGGGTACGTATGATGAACATTCCGTATTTTATGTGTCGTAACATAGAGAGGATGGTGGTTTTAGTACAAAAGAAGACCCCAACACAACAACATAGAAGTATATATCATTACGCACTGATAGAAATCATAGTGGTACATCAGTTGACACAGCAGGGCATTACTTGGGAGGATTTCATCTCCCGTGACTTTTTCACAGCACCACAGCCACTTCCCGAGATAGTTCATGATGAGGGAGAGCCTTCACACTAGCCAGAAATTCTTGAGACCGAGCATATAAGTGCTCCATTGTATGTGACATACTAGCGAGGCCACAGGGCCTTATTTGCATCTACACGATGAGTACTATCTCCACCCGGGGTGGAATGGGTCTCGTTGACTCCATCAGCAGAGCGAGTATTATCTCCACATCATGTGGAAGGGGTATCACCTTCTTCTTCAGCACAAATACAGATCTAGGATAAGGGAAAGAGGCCTATGCATGATGAGGGTCCTTCAGGAGGCTGGGACACAGATTTCACTATCATTGATGTTGATGCAAGCTCTCCTAGTTCGGATCTAAAGGAGATCATCCAGGAGCAAAAGGCTGAGAATGACTCACAGAGAATGAAATTACAGATAGCTAAGTGGGTGATAAACTACCTAGAGAAGTGTAACAAACAGCTAGAGGATGAACATACACTTTATGAGCTGCGGCAAATCTGTGAGGATCGAGAATTGGCCCGAAAGAGACCCGATGATATGACATCGATTGATCGAGAGTATATGCTCATCCGTGTTAACACTCATCTGGAGAAATTGTTAGCAAATGAAACTAGAGACAAAGACATTCTTCTCCATATGAAAACTCATTATTGGGCTCGTATGCATGTCTGCAAAGCAAAAATGAAGATTCTAAAGAGGCGGTTGAGCAGAGCACTAAATCGGCGAAAAAATCCTGATCCACTCCAAATTTTGGTCGAGGCTTCATTGGCTGGACATAATACATAATGGGGGGTCTTCGCTCTGAATGTGAGCAATTTTTGAGAAATTTTTGTCATTTTGAAATTTTTGGCTTGCAAAACAGGTTTTTCAACTCAACGCGTAGCGCGTTGATGCGCGTGCTTATGATTGGGACACTTGCTGGAGGAAAACTTTATAGTTTTGGAATTTTCATGGTAAGTTATGCATGCTCTAGTATGGCCAAGAAATTTCATCAAGTTCTGGATGATCAAAAGGGCCAAAAACACCATGAAAATCACCTTTCTGCCACCTTTTGCAACAGCAGGAAGTACTTCTGGGAGAATGACATTTTGAAGGGGAAAATGAGCTCCAAATTGGGAAATTCCACTTGGGCTGGATTGCAGACATCTAGGGCTTTCCAACCAGCTATTGTGGTCTTGATTTATATGTCAGTAAGTGTCCCAAAAGTAGGCTAAAACGCGCGCAACACATACAGATCAGGCGCGCGGCGCATAGGGATTTTTTGTCAAATTTTCACTGTTCAGCTCAGAAATTCACCCAATTTTGACCAGTTTTGCTTCTTGATACTACTCTTGACTTTTCATGATGTAATTTTGGCACATTTTTACTTGTTCTAGAGGATTCATTCACTAAAAGGTGAAAATTAAATGAATGAATCAGTTTCCTAGCATATAGGGGTAAGTTGTTTGACTACCTAGATTTTAGTTCCTCGTTTAGAATTAGTTGAAACAGCTCCTAGAATGATGAGCTCGACCCCTAGAGGAAAGGAAAGGGGTTAGGATGATCTATATGATGTAATTTCTCAATCATTTTTAGAGGTTGGAGAGGTTGGACTCTTGGGAAAAGCTTGACACTCTATTGTACATTTGCTTCTACATTTTTGGCAAAGGAAAGACTAGGGCTTTGCAGCACTGTTTGGGATCCATGTGGTTTTATGTGTTGATGGTGTGTTTCTTTCAGTATTTGTAAGTTGTTATGTGTATCATTTTCCTCCTCTCATCTTCTGCAATTGAACAAATGAAGTGTTAAGGTAGAATCCATAATTTGTTATGCTCTTCCTTTAAGTTTGTTTAATTTTCCATGTTTTCATCTGTTTATGGAGAATCCTTGAAATTTTCTTGCTCTCCTTAACTTCTCACCAGTCAGATCTAGCCGTTCATTCTCTTTGAAGCATCAATACAATCGCCTAACTTTCCCCAAGTAGTCCTCTTCAAAAACTATTTCTCATCCCTGCACCCAAAATTGCCTTTCCCCTAGATTCAACAAAAAACCCAAAAAATCAACTTCAAACTCCTTGTACTTCATACCTAGCCTAAAATTAATTACCAATTTAGTCATATCAAGCCTCAGTGATTACATTTTGCTGATATTGACCCAGAGAGAGCCCTCTCCTGTCCTCGTAGGGCTAGCTACGAGGCTGAGTGTGGTTTGATGTAGCCTTGAGTTTTACCTTATTTCAGCCTAAGGTAGATTTGAGCGCTAACATAGTGGTGACCATACCGGGGAAGAACTGGTTTGCTTGTTAGTGTTATTTGATTTATAGCTATAGACGGAGTCTGAAGTCACGCCAGGTAGCCTTCGAATTGCACATTGCTGTACAAGTGCATAGTAGATAAACGATGCTTCAGTCGATCTCCGGTCTAGCTTGTAATTGTAACACTTAACTTATAAATTGCCCTAGTACATGTATCAAGTTCAGATCTGATTGTTGATGGTGGAAAACGATCAGACATTGGCAAGGCCGAAATCATTCACCTGGTGACTCTAAATCATTTTCGAGATCAGATCCAAAGACTCCACTGGAGGATGATCCCGACCAGTAAAAACATGAAAGGACAACATGGACAGATCAGGTATTCAAGTTGGAATTTCATCCAAGACATTTTGTTCTTTGTCATAAATTATTTCTTCTCTTTTCCCAAGAATGTCAAGAAGGCTTTGCAAAGTATACTATATTTGAGAAGAGATCCTCGGCCTGCAGTTGATTCTTTCCCTTTGAAGATTGTGAATACCAAAGATTTGCATACCTTTGAGCTTGATCAAGAGCTTTCTTCTAAATTTTGTGATGACCATCTTCAGACTGATGAACCTCAAGAGACCAAGACTGATTCTATACCTGCTGTACATACCCCTACACCTTGTAAAATTCTAGATCGGTATAAACCTCTTGTTTTACCTTCTTTTCTCCATGCTTTCCCAAAAAACTATGATCTATACTTGCCGAGGTTCGATGGTGAAAGTAAGAATGTCAACGCTAAGCAACATGTGCAAAATTTTGAGTCTTTTCTAGATCTTTTTGAAGTTGATGCAGAGGATGTTAGTATTAGGCTTTTTTCTCTTTCTTTGCAAGCCAAAGTCAAGAGTTGGTTCAAAACCCTGCCTGATGCAAGCATTTCAGATTTCCAGTAGTTTGTCAAAGTTTTTCTCGAAAGGTGGATGATCGGATAGAACCTTTTCTTGATTATAGAAGAGTATAATCAGCTTAAAAGAATGTCAGGGGAGACAGTACAACAATTTTCTGCCAGATTTAACCAAGTTTATTATTCGATGCCAGTTGATATAAGAGCTTCTCCTAGATCTGCTCTCTTGCACTACCCGAGTGCCTTTGATCCGGAAATGGAGTTTCAGCTGAGAGAAAAGGATATTGCAACACTTCACAAGATGCAGAACAAGGCAGTGAATGTAGAGGCTCATTCGATGATCTTGAGAGCAAGGTTGAAGGAAGAAGAAAAGAAGAATATTTCAAAGTAGCTGACACTTTCAGAGGAAAATCTTGATATTTTCGTAAATGCAGTAGAAGAGATGGTGCGGAAAATGATTGTAAAAAATGAAAGTAACATTCAAGAACAAGCGGCTGACCCAAAACATTTTGTTTCTGATCCCAGTTGTCATAGTGATATGTTTATAGATCATTGTAAAGAAGAGAGAGCTATTGATATGATGTGTATGTTTGATGATGAATTTCCTCAGTTTGATCAGTATGATGATGATTATGTTCTCCAAAAAGAAGCTAATCTTGCAGACAAATCAATAGCTAGTTTGTGCGAGGAGGAAGTTCACTTTCAGCAGCTCGAATACAGTGATCAACCGATGCATATCAGCTATGACAATGATGAGGAAAGTGCATCAAAGTTTGAAGTAAGTGAAGGATCTTTTCCTTTTTGGTTTGATTCATTTTAGCTCATTAGAGATAACTACGATGCAATCAGAAATCAAATGTCAACAAGTCTTGATTTGAATCATCTTGAGAGCAATGAAAATTTTGTTCAAGACTTCTCATATTCAGATTTGCAACCCCTGAAAGCCATTGATTGTTAAGTTGCAGCTGAAGGCTTGGAAGTGGACACACGTGATTTAATGATTAAAGGTGACTCCGTACCATTCTGTTTTGAATCATTTTAGTTTTTGAAGGGTAGATTTCATAGAAAATCTTCAAATGAACAACCTATAACAAATCAATAATCTCTCAGTGTTAATGTTGAGGATGAGACAAGTAACCAAATTCTTGAGCAGCCTGTAGCATCAGATTTGCAACCACCAAATGAAATTGAAGGGCAGATTACAGATGAAGCTGTGGAAGATGAAATACATGATTTGATGATACAGGAAGATTCTATACCCTTTTGTTTCGAAGCATTTTAGTTTATAAGGCAAAATCTTCATAAAATATCTCAAGAAAAAGATTAATAGCTAGAAAGATGTCATACATTTTCAATAGATACGTTGCAACAGTCTTTTCAAATTTTTCATGATCCGATAGCTGATGTTTTGGATGAGGTTTGCAGTCAACGTTTTTCTCCATTGACTATATGTGAGCTTGAAACGTGTATTGATACAAACTTGATCTGACAACCGATTTCTTTGTCATTTTCAGCGGAGGTCTCGTCACAAGGCTTAGATCAAGGTTTGCATTCATGGTATGAGGAAACGGGAAGTAATCCATTAGATGAGCTAAGTTCCAGTGTCCTTGAATTTCAAGATCCTTATGCAGTGTTTTTGGAGGCGGATAGAGGATCCATATCATTCAACGGATCTGTTTCCAAGTTGTCATGGGAGTTGCCTTTCAGCAGTTCTCTCTTGTTGTTCATAAGTGAGAACTTGCGGAAAATTCAAACAGCAGATGGAATACTTACCTGGTTGCATTGGTTGCTTCATTTCACTTGATCAGGTGATGAATGGAACTATTAGAGTAGGTTTTGATGAATAAGCTCCACTTTGAGCATCATTTCCAGTTTGTCGGTTGTATTTAAGTATTGAGTCAGCTTTTAGTTAAGTGAGAGTCAATTTGTGTCGTCCGAGTCATCAGTTTTCAGTCATGCATTTTAGTTTGACTTTTTGACTCCATTGCCCAATGGATGAAGGCACTATCTGCTCTCCCAAAGATCTGCCATTCTTGGCACCTCCAAGGAGCTACCATCCCCATTGGAGCCAATGTTAGTGTCAATATTTCCAGCCTTCCTCCAGTGATCAAATATGCTCTTACAAAGTGGTCTCAGAGTATCAAGGTCAAATTTTGTCATTTTAGTGAGTCTTCAAGTAAAATTTGGTCACTAGGCATTAGGTCTAGGGTTTGCTTTCACTCCTTTCAAAATTGCCCAAATGTTAGTCTATGTCGCTATTTAGCTGATTCTATCATCATTCATAGGGTTTTCATCATCATGTCAGGTTCCATTGGGTCATTTCACACCTTGTTCATGCTTCAGTTGCGCCTAGGTAAGGTCATTTCCCTCTCCTAGGGTTTTGAAGGCAATTTCTCTTGGAGGGTCAAATCATTAGGAAAATTTGTATCCAGATGTTCATACACCTTCCCCTATCCTTCAGGTACCTTCTTAAACACTTCCCATCACTAAGATCCCCCAAATTCCTCATTTTTGCACAAACCCTAGTTTCTTGCTACAACTTGGCAATTTTCTAGGTTGGGCCTGTGTTTTGCCCTTTTGGACCCCTTCCCCTCACTCAATCTCTGATATTCCAATTTCTCCTGCTTCCTAACATGCCTCCCTACTTCTGAAAATTTCCCCAAGAATTTAGAAGCCCCTTATCCCCTTCATTTCGGTTCATTTCGACAAAATTCCTTGTTTCACACATCGGGATAAGTTTCACTCAAAAGATGTTTCAGGGAAATAAAAGATGAATTTTGTAAAACTAAGAGAGGTTTTTGTCCACAACATGCCACAGAAGAAAAACCTCCTTCACTTTTTAAACAGGCGTCATGGTTTTAGATAAATGTCAAAAACATCGTTGCCTCAGGAGAATTGAATGCACCTCTGAAGTGACCTTGGGAAAATCAAGTGTTATCCTAGCTTGGTTGGCCAAATGACTTCATTGATGAGTAAAATGATAACTAGACAAAAATATCTTTCCAATTAACTATTATGAGATCAATTTGGAGTTGAGGAAGGCATTCAAAGGTTGACTGCAACAACACTCTGCATTGAGGCAGCCTCATTTGGCACATTTTGACCAGTATTGGGAGATTTGATTTTTAACAAGGGAAATGAACTCCAAATTTAAAAATTCCAGTTGGATTGGAAATTCGACTCAAATACCTTTCAAACGAGCTATCATGTGCCCAATTTTGACACCGGGAAGGCCTCCAAAAGCCTCCTGGAAAATGCACTATGTAGCTGGGTGCGCGCAGCACATTAGGCTGGACGCACGGCGCATCAGGCACCAAAACCCAGTGTAAAAATACACATGCACGGTGCATCAGAGGCATGCGGCGCATTGGGTGAGGGGCGCGGTGCACTGGGTTTTAAGGCCGAAAATTTCTTGGAAAGGCATCAAACCGCCTCCTCTCCATACAAATTTTTAGGTAGGCTCACATCCACCACATGTGCTTGGCTTTTGAAAGATAAATGTAATGGGTTCATGAAAAGTTTTCCGTGGATATCCAAGTTTCAAACCATCCTTTTTTCAATATAAAAAGTGTTATAGGGTTTGAAACCAGTGCGTTACCAAGGTTGTATTTTTCCTCATTTCCCTTTGGCATATTTGGCACTTGAAGACAAAGACATCAAGCCTTCATTCCTCATTTTCAACAAATCAAACATAAACTTCGCGTAGACTTTCAATACCATGGAGGTGGGCACCAATACATCATATGAACAAGACAACGACTCTACAACAGAATTGCATGCACCAGGAGGGCACTAAAACGTCGAAAAGGGAGGATAGACTCCGAATATTGGCCGAAGCCTCTTTGGCTGAGCATGTCACTTGGTGAGGCACCTTCAGCCCAAATTTCAAAGAATTTGGAGAAAATTTTGTCATTTTGAAATTTTTGGCTTGCAAAACAGGTTTTTTGGCTCAATGCGTAGCGCGCCGCGCGTGACCCATAAGATTGGGAGGTCCAAATCACAAATGTCTTGTAATTTTGGATTTGTCATGATGAATTATACATCCTCAGCTATTGCCAAAGCATTTCATCAAATTCTGGGTGACCAAAAGGCTCAAAAACACCATGAAAATCACCTTTCTGCCACTTTTTGCACCAGCAGGAAGTACTTCTAGGAGAATGCACTTTTGGAGGGTCAAATGGACACCAAATTAGAAAATTCCACTTGGCTTAGAAAGTAGACATCTAGGGCTTTCCAACAAGCCAACCTGAGCTCAATGTGGATGTCGGGACGTGCCCCAAAAATAGGTGGAAAGGCGCATGGCGCACAGTGCTCACACGCGCGGTGCACAGGGTTTTTTGGCGCAATTTTCACCTTCCAGCTCAGAATTTCGGCCCGTTATGACTGGTTTCACCTCTTGATGTGATTTTTGACCCATATTGATGTAATTTGATGTGTATGATGTAATTTTGGCACTTTTTTGCTTATTCTAGAAGATTCACTCACTAAAAGGTGAAAATTTAATGAATGAATTGGTTCCCTAGCTTATAGGGGTAAGTTGTTTGACTACCTAGATTTCAGTTCCTTGTTTAGAATTAGTTCAAACAACTCCTAGAATGATGAGCTTGACCCCTAGAGGCAAGGAAAGGGGTTAGGATGGCCTATATGATTTAATTTCTCAATCATTTTTAGAGGTTGGAGAGGTTGGACACTTGGGATTGTTTTGGCATACTATTGTACATATTTTCTCTGCATTTTTGGCTAAGGAAAGACCAGAGTTTTGTAGAACTATTTGGGATCCATGTGGCTTTATGTTTTGATGGTGTGCTTCTCTCAGTAATTGTAAGTTGTTATGTGTATCATTTTCCTTCTCTCACCTTCTGCAAATTGAACAAATGAAGTGTTAAGGTAGAATCCATAGATTGTTATGCTCTGCCATTAAGTTTGTTTGATTTTCAATGTTCTCACCTATTTAAGGAGAATCCTTGCAACCTTCTTGTTCTCCTTAGCTCCTCACCATTCTGATCTACCCATTCATTCCCTTTAAAAGCATCAAGGCGATCGCCTTCCTTACCGCATTCAGGCCTCTGCAGAAACTATGCCTCATCCCCAAGCCCAAATTTGTCTTTCCCTGTTTCAACACAAAAACTCCTAAAAACTCAAATCAAACCTTTGTACTTCATACCTAGCCTAAAATTAGCTTCTATTTCAGTCATCTCGAGTCTCATCGATCATATTTTGCTGAGATTGACCCGGAGAGATCCCTCTCCTGTCCTCGTACGGCTAGCTACGAGGCTGAGCGTGGTTTGATGTAGCCTTGAGTTTTACCTTATTTCAGCCTAAGGTAGATTTGAGCGCTAAAAAGACGACAGTCCAATTAAGATATTGTTTGCAAAGGAGGACTGTAAATGATGAAAAATACATAAAAACATTCACAATTCCTTATCAATGGAGGCTGAATAATGCAAAGGAAGAGAGTTTCAACAGTGATATACTATTCATAGACAACAAAACTACTAAATAAAGCTGAAGACATTGAAGAAAAGACCAAAATATGGAGGCAGAAACAGTCTCACTCAATCATCGCACCTGTAACACAGGGAAACAGGGATGCATCTCACCTGCAACACATAGGAGGTGCAATTCATCTAGGTTGCCAATGAGAGAGAGTGTGATGGTCTAGGGACGTGATTGAGCTTGGTTTTTGCTCATAGTTTGCAGCTAAGTTTAGGGGTTTAGGCTGAGATAATGATAGGCAGTAAACACAAAGTATAGGGGCTGATATAATGAGGTTATTTGAGCTACCACCAAGGCACTTAGGATGTTTGCAAGTCAGTTGTTCAGTTCATAAACAAACTTGGAGATGGACTGAAGCAGCATTGATCTACTTTGCAGTTACATAGAAAAAGTAGTTCAAAGGCTAGCTAGCTTAAGTTCAGGCTCCATCTATAGTTTATAAAGCAAACAAATAGGAACAAAGAAACAAACTATTCGCTCCCTAGCGGAGTCACCATTTTGTTATTAGGAAAAACTAGTGTCCATTCAGAGCTACTAGTCCCACTAAGACGAGTAGTTATCTTAGAAAAAAATAATTTAAAGTCACTTGTGTTTTCCTTTATGAGAGATAGATGAGAAAGAAGTAGAGAGTACCAACCTCAGTCTTTTGCTTGGCTCCTTGCTTGTTGCCTCCCTCCCTTGATAGAGCCTTCGCCACTCCTTCCTCACTTGTCCCGCTTCGAAGAACACCTGTAGAGTCAAAGCAGCAAAATACCATCAAAGCATAGAGATCTATAACCATAAACAATATAGGATCAGATGTATATTAACCATACAAATGCATACACAAATATAAGATTCAGAGATATACATGTATATGGAGGAAAACTCAAATAGCTTTATTGATAGAACTAGTAGAAGAGAGGATTACAACCAAGCGGTCTAATCCGGCGCCATCCTCCTAGCATGAAAGCCCTCTTCACCTCATGAAAAGCTTAGATCACCCAACAATACAATGTTTCACAGAGAAGCCAACAACACTTCCTTACAAAATACAAAATTCCAGCCTCTTTGGATCTCTAGGATGAGGGATCCATAAATAGATATTTGGAGGTGGGTGAGTCAGCTTTTGCGATTTTGATTAGTGTCATTTATCTAATATTTCTTGGTTCCACTTGGAGATTTCATGATCTCTTACTCATCCTTGGGCGAATTTAGAGAGGCATGTGTCAAATGGGAAGTCTCTAGAAGATTCTCTGGGTTTCCACTGTTAGACCCTGAGCTGGTTTCATAACATCCACCTACACAACTCTCTCTGCCATTTGTCTGCTCTCGCTCATCACACCCTACAGAAGGGCTTTTCAGTATGCATTGCACTTTTTTCATGTAGCAGGTGAGATGCATCGCACCCTTAGCACTGAGTAGTCTGTATGGTCCAGTTTTGACCATTTCTGAGTAGTTTTTCACAGAGAACTTCTGGGAGATGATGTAATCAGCTGACCTTGTTCCTTTAGGGTATGAAACAACACTTTTAGGGGCTTAGAATCCCTTGTTTTATGGATATATGAGATTGGGGTTACAATTCCCAAATATGTCTATAACAATAGCCTTGGTAGCCAAATCATCTTGAAGGATCCAACCTCTATGGGCTCAGAGAGATAACGCATCCATGTGCGACAAATCAGCCATGTATGTTCCCATCAAAATGGTTTCTCATATAAACCCCATCTGAGAGACTGGGGTTGCCATCGATCCTATGCATCAGTATCCTTGCATCCCCACGAGCTATCCAAGGGATGGAATATGGCAGCAGCGCCTCAGGCCCCATTGCAGAGTAGAAAAACCCTATCTCTATTTCCCATTTTCTTCGCTCCCTTCCCTTCTCACCCCCAAAATCATTCAATTTTATATATATGTAAGTTAAGTTAAAATTGAGATATATTAAAAAGTAAAGAAAAATAAATGATTCAAAAACATAGAGTAACACGTGTTTTTATTACTACAGTATTTAAGAAAAAAATGGATAATGAAACAGAGATGATTTTAAAAAATGAGTGATTAGCACAATTGAATACTCCCAGGAGTTTTAATTCCTCATCCATCATCTAGGGAAGATTCTTCTCATTCTCGTTATGGATGGACCGTCATCCATCATATTTTTAAGCACCACTTTCTTGATGTGTTAGAGGTTCAGAGAGCCACAGTTAATTTTAGACTGATTACGTATGCTAGGAGATGTGTAGCAGAAATTCATCATAGGAAGCTTCAATAATTTCCTTTAAGCACAAATCCCATAGCCATGTTGAACATGAAACTGCTGAGTGGATTGTTTAAGGGGTCTCTAGCCACCTCAAGATCTAATGTCATCTGGCAGACATATTGAGGCTAGGATAAATTCCATGAGTACTAGCTAGACATTGGAGGTTACAGTGAACAAGATTGAACCCAGTGAAAGTTGAGTCGACGCTCTTGTTATGCTTGTAGAACTAGGGATGAATAAAGAGAAGAAAATGGAGAAATTAGGAGACATTTCTAATTTTTTTTGGGAATGCAATGAGTCCTGCAATATCTTGAACGTAATTTCTTGTGCAATGAGGTAAGATGAGTTGACTGCAACCGTAGTGTTGTTATATCTACCCAAAGGCTTAACACTAAGGTCTCAAGTCCTTGCATGTCTAATCATTCAACCCTAGAGTTTTTTGATGGTGTTGAATCTATTTCCACCATTAAAAACATGATTCAAACATTGCTACGACAAGATTTTTTGAAATTTTTTGCTTGGATCTCGACCACTTTTGATTGTTGGAGTTCCTCAGCCTCGGTATCCTTCTTCTCATTTTTATATTTAATATCTTTAAATGGAGTTTAAGTAAAAAAAATAGAAACTTTATCTTCAATTGATTTTGTATTTGTGATATTAGATACTAAATTAATGTATGGGATCTTATTATTTGCGAGCCCTTCATGATTTTACTACTAGATTTTATTGAAGTGTATATATTTTATTCACCTTTGGATTTAAACTTGTGAAGTCTTACCAAGAGGAACACATGTTCTTAACCACCATGCACAGGTTTTTTGTAAGTTAATTTTTTTTATCAATTATGAAGAGAAAATTTTATACAAAATTTCTAATATTATTAGTCTGCCACTTGAGAATCTAGATATGAAACATTGGAATTAGTCATTTTTCAAAAGAGTCCCTGCTATCTTCATAATAACAAGAAATTTAAGAAAGTTTGGTATCAGAAAATAACATCTCATATTCCATAAAGAGATAGAGATAGAGATAATCGACATATATATTGGCAAACAAAAAAATACAACCCTAGTCATCCAAAAGACTAATCTATAATACAAAAAGAAAAACCTAGTGGAGGGGTTGCACAGTTTGAAGTTGATGCCTCTAAGATGAACCTATAAGTCTGATGGACTAGACCTTGTTGAGTAGAATTTCACAACCTGGAAATGATTTCATTAAGTAGTAATTCAATTATGTCTAATAGTAGCAAGATTTCTTCCTTCACCTCATTGTGACAAATAAGTAGTCTCCTAACAACTATTTTGAGATGCCATTAAAAATCAATGGTATTATAATATTTCATGTCCTAGGTTTTTTTCCTAGCCCTGCATCAATATATTAGTTTTGTATGGTTTCCTCCTCCTACCTAATTTGATTCTCCACTCTTCAATTTCCACAAAAATGTGTGGAGGAACATTCTCTAAGAGGACGTTGACCACTTCACAAGCCTAGAGCTAAATTTGAGAAGTCGAAGAATTCTCCTTAGCTCTATAATAATAGAGAAATATTTGTATACCTTATTAATCAAGATGTGAAGATTTACCTTGAGCCATGGAAGCACAAGAAAAGAGTGAGAAAAATTATAATAGATACATCAAAATTAGATAATAGCAATGAGTGAAAAATATTAGAATAGAAGGGATTTATGACACTGTATGCAGCGAAATACTCGAAAATAATACACCTTCAGCCTCATTGAGAACACACTGAAATAAAGCATTTAAAACATTCCTTCCTAACTTTTTTATGAAAACTAGGATCTACATTTAGCACCCAATCATATATTACATGTGAGTAGATGATGGTGGGAAGTGATATGAATAGTTGATCTTGTACTTCGATGAACTAACAATGGGCATGTTGGGTTGTTGTGTCCATGAATGATCAAAATTTAAGAATTGAACAAAATGAAATAAAAATTTAAAATCAAGCACAAAGATATAGTGAAACTAAACTTCAATTAATAAATAGAAATGTTGAAACTGTTTACATATAGAATGAAAGAAAACTAGCTTGAATGGTGGTAACTTATCTCTAAGAAGGGATGTGATGGTTATGCACCTTCCTGAGCTATGTTACAATAAGGTTTGAGGCCTTTTTATCATGAAGAAACAATGAGAAACATAAAAATCTAAAATCCTAATCCTAGCAGATAAAGATCAAAAAGGAAATTTGAGAATTGAGCTTACATATTAAGAACCTCACTATTAATGATTCACCCCCCCAAAAAAAAATTCCTTATTCCAACAATTGGTATTAGAGTGAAGTTTCCTTCAGTAATAGTTTAACCACTATAAGGTAGATCCATAAGTAATTATGTCTAGATAAGAGAGTCAGGATGCTTACTCAAGTAAGATACCAGTCTTTGATAGGACAAACTATGCCTTTTGGAAAGTTAGGATGGAAGTCTATCTTATGTCCCTAGGAGTAGATGTTTGCAGATATTTGTTTCTATATTATGATGTCCCTAACATCCCTCCCATAGATGTAGAAAATAAAAATGTGTATGGGAATAATGCTAACGCGAAGAATGCCATTCTCCTTGGCCTTAGTCAAATTAAGCTAGTAAAATTTATGCACTGTAAGTCTGGCAATGAAGTATGGGTCAATCTCAATCAGAGTCATGAAGGAGATGATAGAGTCAAGTAGGTCAAACTCTAAACTTTCAAAATGAGGTTTGAGAGCTTAAGAATGAGTGAAGAGAAAAGCATAGCATAGTATTTCCTCAAAGGTGATGAAGTAACCAATATGATTAAAGAACTTGTTGAAGCTATCAGAGAATATGTAATTCTTCAAAAAGTCTTAAGATCTCTACCTATGAGATTTAATGATAAAATCCCAGCCATTAAAGAGATGTCTAATATGAAAGGTCTCACAATGGATGAGTTACTTGGGACTCTGACAACCTATGAAATGAGAATAGGACAAGAGAAGAATGAACCAAACAAGGACACTTTCAAGGTTTCTAAGAAGGGTAAGGAGCACAAAGATCATTAAGATTGGTCCAGAAGTGAATCTGATCAAGAGTTGGCCCACTTTTCTAGGAAACTAAGGCATGGCTCAAGAAGGTATAGAGGGAAGCCTCCCTACAAATGCTTTGACAATGGTAAAGTTGAACATTTTGCATCCAAGTGTCCATTAGAGAAATTTTGAGGTATAAAATGGGCCTCAAAACAAAAATGTACAACCAAAATTAACTTTGTTGGAACCAACAGGATTCAAGATGATGATGTCAATCATTGGGGATAACTCACTAGTTTTGGAGTAAAAAAGCAAAAATATTAAAAAAAAAAAACTACCCTTTCAAATTGAATTTTCAACTTATATCCCTATAGTTGTAATAAATTTTTGAGCAAGAGAACTCCTTGGATGCAAAATTTAATTCCTCATCCAATGAGTACCCATGTTGCATACTTTTGATGGACCCTGCTACATGGAAAATGAGAAATACATGAAAAATGTTATTGTAATCACATTTTTCATGTATTTCTCATTTTTTGTGTAGCAGGGTCCTTAAAAAATATGCAACATGGGTACTCCTTGGATGAAGAGTTAAATTCAACATTCAATGAGAGATCCCGATTGAAATTTGAGTAAAATTGTAGGGAGATAATTTGAAAATAGGAGTTGAAAAAGTAGTTTTTTCTTTTCTCCCTTTAAAATTTGATTGTGTAATCTAATCTTATTTTACTATTTCCAATATATTTTATAATGTTCCTTAGGAGGCCCAATTTAGACCTAAAAAATTCTCTAATGCTTACAAAGAAAAGAAAGAAAAGGAAGATGATCAGAAGGTCATAAGAAAATATGAGAAACATTAAAAGAAGAAGATATTTAAGAAGAAGGGGCTCTACTCCAAATCTGATAGCTCGACATCTGATGGCAATAATTCCTCAAAGGATGGCTCAAATGAGTGTTTACTCATGGAATTTGGAGCTTACTCCATGAAATAAAATACTACAAACTTTGAAGAAGAAAATAGTCTCTTAAATCAAAACTAGATTAAGAGAAAGAAGGAAATTATAACCTATGAACCATGTGAATAGGAGATTATGTCCCTAAAAGTCAATCTAGAGGAAGAAAGAAAGAATGAAGAAATGCTTAATGGTATGATTCTAGAGGCTGAGATTGTCTCCCTAAGAACAAATATTGAGAAATTGGAGACCAAGAAGGACCTTGATGAAAGGGTTGTTCAAGGGAATAGAAAGATAAATCACATTCTAAGCAGTAAAAGGTCTCCAGAAATAAAGATAGGCTAGGGATATTCTATATCAAAGGAGTCATTTATGAGAAATACGAGTTGAGGTTTGCAAGACTTGAAGAACCCAGAGCTATGTGAAAGTGCTCCAAGGTAGAATCAATGAGGGAAAACCGAACTGTAGCCAAAGAGGTACCAACACGGGAACAAGAGTTCTAACTTCTCAAAGGACTCACACCAAGGGAGATTGAATCAATAAACAAGACAACATAGGTACCAACAACCTACAAGAAACAATGAACCCTCCAATTTTAGGTATCGTAATTTGTTTTATGGTTATTTCTGTAAATTCAATATCTTTGGACACAACATTGTTAATTGTAGAAGAGTCAATGTTGAAAGAGATGAAAATTTTAGATAGGAATATAGCCGAATTTTCGATCTCAAAGCTCCCCCTCCGAGGAATGGAAATTACTTATCTCCCCTAATGGACATGATGTTGAGTGCTTTAAATGTAAAAATTTCAGACATAAGACTAGTGAATATAGAAGTTGTTTTGAGTATGCTTCTAAATCTCAGTATGGTTTGAAATCTTCTTTCCCAAAATATAGAAGAGCTGGAAATGTAAAAATGAGAAAACCATGGAGTGTAGACTTGATTTGTGTGCACATGATTAAGAAAATAGGTGGTATCTGGATAGTGGTTTTCCCAATCACATGACTGGAGATAAGAGTACATTCATGTCTCTAAAATATAAAGACAGGGGGAACAATGTCACTTTTAGAAACAATTCTCCAAGAAGAATTAAGGGTAAGGGCATAGTTAATCTTGATGAAAGGAATAAAGCTCAAAATGTGTTATATGTAGAGGATCTCAAGCACAATTCTCTAAGTATGATTGAGATATGTGGTAATGGATATCATGTAATACATTTCAATCCAAATACTGCTAGATTCAAACTGAGAAGAATGGAAATCTAGTGGAAAATGTAGTTATAACTCACAATAATGTATATTTTTTTGATGACTCCAGAGTAAGTTCCTACTTGAGGAAGACAAATCAAACTTGGTTTTGGCATAGGACATTTGGTCATATGAATTTTGATAGTCCGATAAAAGTCAACAAGATAGGAGTTGTAAGAGGATTTCCAAGACTAACAAGGCCTAATAATTCAATCTCCGAGTCTTGTCAATTTGGTAAATAGAAAATAAATCAGTTCAAGGCAAAGGATTTCACATCATCTAAATCTCTAGAGTTAATTCACATTGACATATGTGGCTTATTAGGACAAAAATCCCAAGAGGAGAAAGGTATTTTATTTTGTTTATTGATGAATTTACTAGAGCCATATGGATAATTCTCTTAAAACAAAAATCATAAGATCTTAAAGATTTTAAGAAATTCAAAGCTCAAGTTGAGAATTATAAACATCTAAATATCAAATGTTTAAGATCAGACAAAGGTGGATAATTTAGATAGAGATACTTTGAGGAGAATTATGAAGAACATGGTATAAGAAGGCAATATTCTGTGGCCAAAACTCCACAACAAAATAGAGTAGCAGAAAGAAAGAATAAAATAATTCAAGACATTTTTAGAGAGATGATAGATGAAGCAGATGTACCCCTCATGTTTTGGGCAGAGCTAACTCTAGAAACATTGTACTTAGAAAGCAGAACACAACTCAGGCCTATTAGTTTTAAAACTCCCTATGAGTTATTGAATTGGAGACCTGCATCAGTAAAAAATTAAAAGGTGTTTGGGAGAAAATTATTTATCAAAAGAAATGATAAAAAAACCTGAAAATTTTGATCCATGCATTAATGAGGGTATATCTCTTGGATATTTGGTCTAGAGAAAATGGTACAAATGTTTCAAAAAAAGAACAAAGAGAGTCAAATACTTCATTGACATATTAATGGATGAAATAGTACCACAATCAGAGTCTTCCAAAGAAAACATGAACTCAGAAGGAGAAGAAAGCTTAGCCAAAAGATTGTCATATCAAGCAGAAATAAAGGCAGATGATGAAGATGAAGAAATAAGTGAAAATCAAAGTCCCTAAACTCCTTCCAGTTATGTGTAGAAACAACATCCCGAGATTCAAATTAATGGAGATCAAATAGTAGGTTCTCAAGTAAGGAGGAGATTCCATGATATCCCAAGCTACACAAATGTTGCTCTGTTATCTTAGATTGAGCCCAAGAATCTCAATCATGCATGACAGGATAAGTCCCAGGTAAATGCAATGAATTAAGAGTTGGATCAAATTGAGAATAGTGAACCTTGGGAGCCCATTTCAATATCCAAAGAGATAAATGTCATAGGCACCAAATGAGTATTAAAAAATAAGCTAAATGAACAAGGTAAAGTGATTAGGACAAAGGCTCACCTATTTTGCAAAGGGTATTCCCAAATAGAAGGGATAAACTCTGAAGAAGAATTTGCACCTGTAGGAAGATTAGAAGCTATGATAATGTTTTTATCTTTTTCTAGTTATAAAAACATCAAGGTGTATCAGATGGATGTGAATGCGACTCTTCTCAGTGGATATTTGGAAGAAGAATTATACATCGAACAACCAGCAGGGCTGATGATCACTAGAAATGAAGGGTTTGTTCACAAACTGAAATAGGCCTTTTATGGGCGCAAACAGGCCCTAATAGCCTAGTATTCCAGATTGGATAGGTACATTCAACAACAAGGGTTTAAGAGGGGAACTACAGATAAATATATATATATAAAGTCTAAAGATGATGACCACCTATTAATTGTGGTTGTGTATGTAGATGACATAATCTTTGGCAGTGATCTGGAGTGATACAAACATTAATCTGCAAACTATATCCATAGCGAGTTTAAGATGTCCATGATAGGAGAACTATCCTTTTTCTTAGGGATACAAATTTCTCAATCAAAGGATGGCATGCTCATCTCTCAATCCAAGTACTCGCGAGAAACACTGAAGAAGTTTGGACTAGAAGAGTGCAAGCCAATTAGCACTCCTATGGTTACTGGTTGTAAGTTATGTAAAGAAGATGAGATGCCTTCTTAAATCATACAATCTACAAATTGATGATTCGAATCCTACTTTACCTCAGAATGTCTAGTTCCAACATCATGCAATAAGTGGGTTTGGTGGCCAAATTTCAAGCCTAGCCGCCATGAAAGTCATATGATTTCTATGAAAATGATTTTCAAATATTCACAAGGCACAAAAAACTATGGTTTGTGGTATGCTTGAAGTAGAGAGCTTAAAGTAAATGCCTATATTGGTGTTGATTGGGAAGGAAACATTAATGACACGAAGAACACTTCATGTGAAACATTATTTTTAGGAGACTACTTAGTAGTATCGATCAATAAGAAGAAAGACTCCATCTCTCTATCAACAACTGAAACATAGTATATTGTAGCTATCACTTGTTGCTCACAAATTATCAGGATGAAGCAGATCCTAAAGGAAATTTAGGTAGAGTTTACTCATCCAATTCCAATCATGTGTGACAACACTGGTGCAATCAAAATTTCTAAGAACTCTATCATGAACTCAAATACCAACCGCATTTCTATCAAATTTCATTTCTTGAGAGAAGAAGCTACTACTAATATTGTTCTACCTGAATACGTGGCCACTAAAGAGCACTTTTCAGACATTTTCACTAAGACATTGGAAAGATAACCCTTTTAATATATTTGGCAATAGATAGGAGTTTTGACTCCTCCACCAAGTGACCCAACTATAGTAAGTATTTGCAGCTACACAATCATACTTTTCCATTGATGTCAAAGGGGGAGATGTTTATTAGTTCCAACGAAAAGAAAAACGAAGGATAAGACAATGTCAAGTTTTAAGGGGGGCTTGGTCTATTTCCATCAATGCTAAAGGGGGAGATTGTTGGACAATTGGTTTTGTCTAAATGGGTGGTGGAATTCAACATGTTGGCATTGACATAAACTGTTAGGCCCATAAAATACTAGTGATTCCCCCATTACTATTGTCATTGAGGTTGGTGGAAATACATGTTGGCGTTTATATTATTGATATGTCAAGCTCAAGGGGAGCCCCATGGATTTTTCAGTATTTTGTAGAGAATCATTATACTTAGTAGGCTTAGTGGAGAAGCCATAAAAACATATCTATGTTGGTTGAGACTCCTAGGATTTGGGAGAGTTTCTACCTCATGAGATTAACTTAAAGGCTCATTAAAGTGGCATAGTTAGTTAGTTATTGGAAGCAACTTTCCAAAAATATGTGGAAATCTGCAAATGGCCCCCTTGATCAAAATATAGATTCAGTCAAAGCTCTGGACCCCAAAATCCAAAATTTGTAGAGACAAAAGGTTCAGAGATCCTTTTGGCATGTAGCTAAGTATGGCATAGTCACCAAACACCATGGAAAAGTTAGAGGATCATCCAAGAAGGAGTGGGCTAACGTGGTCGACAATGCAATGGTGGCAACATTTTTTATTGGCTTAGGTAGAGCCCATTGAGTGGAGTTATCTCGATGAATGTACCATGGCAGTTTAGAAAGGGCACACAAGTTAAAGCGTTGGGATGTAATTAGGTTGCCTAACTTGGAGCACCAACAGTATAGTGGAGAGACCTATTATTGGTGCAAGCAGAACCCACTTGGTGGAGGCAAGCCCAACAGTACAATCCTAACGTAACTACAAGGCACACACAGTGAATGACTTGGGAGACAGGCGCCAAGACACAGAGGCAAAGCACAAAATAATGAGAGTTGAGCTGGCGATCCCCACTCCAATAAATAAACTCGCTTAGGGATAACCTATAGGGATAAAAAAGAGGCATATGATGGAGAGTCAAGTAGGATGAACATTTTAAGAAACAAGCAAGAAACCTTTGAAAATTTTATAAAGGAAATTGGTGCAACTAAGGGCACTAGGAACCTTTTTCTCTCCTTTTACAAAGGACAGTTGATAGCATAATAATGGTTACAGGATTATATCAACATGACATGGTGTGTGACACGTAAAAGGTAGATTTGGAATTTTTTAGTACCCAAAAGGCCCATTTTTGGTGGACACATGGACCACTCACGGGTTGACACGTGACATAGGTGACTTCAGCATGATGTCATCCTACTGGTTGGAGCCTAGAAACGTTTTTATGTGCATAATAAGGAAAACTCTAGGAGGAGATTATTGGTAAATGATGGAACTAAAATGGAAATATGGGAGTCAACGACCAATTAAAAGCATTCATGGCAGATCCCATTAACATCTAATGCTGCGGGAATGAGCCTGAAGGAATTTTAAGGCTTGCAAAGGAAACACATTGTGAGAAAAGGTGTCAAGACACAGAGGACATACATTTTGGAAATTAAAACATATCAGAGGGTGACAAGTGGCATCAACCTAGAGGCATGAGTCTACAGGTTTATTAACAAAGCATAAACAAAAGTGTCATGATAGAGAGAGATTTCGCCTTACCACTAGCGCTTGGGAATTTAGCGCATATATAAGATCAAGGGCACAAATATTATATTAAAGGGAACCTGGCCTGCGAAGAGAACAAAGCAACTTAGCTCTTAAATGTTTAGTCAATGGCCACAGAAGCAATCCTATGCTGGAAAATCAAATTGGTGCTAGTGTGAAGGGGGCTTAAGGCGAAAATGGTTTTTTGACAACACTCTCTAATAAAATGAAAAGGATCTAAGGTAAGTTACTTTTGTAGCACAATTTTAACAAGGCCTATCGATCTATAGAAAAATGCATATGGACATAGTTAAATGGTTTAAGAGTTGAGTAAATGTGCATACCATGATTTGTGACCAGATTAATGGAAACTGCAATGTCTGTCCCGAGAAGAAGCAAGTCTCCTATACTCTTGCTTGTACACCATAACGAATTAAATTGATAATATCACTAAGTGCAAAATATTTGATTATATAAGGACAAAGTGATGTCTGCGATACATTTTGTCTTCTCTGGTAAATTAATAAGCATGGGGAGCTTTGTTGTAGTGTGTAGTTTGACTGAGAATTTATTCTCAGTATAAGAGACACTTAGGTTCAATTGTGTCATTTAATGCAACTGTAATAGCTGAGTAAATGAATCTCATTCGCATAGTTTAATGTGGTTGCAAATTATAGACAATTTTATGTAACAGTGGCATGGGAAAGTATTATGGTGCACACCTTCAGGTAGTATGGAGGACAACATAGACTGCATCATTTTTAGTACACCAAAGGAACAAATTTATGGATTACAATAGCATGGAGATGGGGATGCAAAATTTGTGTTCAGACTAGGTGTGTGTGAAGTAGTGTGTGATAAGAAGGTAGCTAAGTCCCAAGAGTTAACTGTTTATACAGTGAATCCAATGGCTTAGAGTAGAGCTAGTCAAGCTGTGAAGAGGGCAATGGAACATGCAACTGAAAAGCATAAGGGAAGGAGATGATGCAACAATGATTCAAGTCTATATTTTTTATCATTTGTATTGGCCTCTGTTTTCAGTATATAAATTTTATGAAAACCATAACAATGGCAAGATAAGGTGGTGGCGTACATTCAATTAGAGGTTGGGACCTTGTGGAAAGTGGTGGCTTGCTACCTTGACAGGGTTGGCACCTTCTATGAGTGGGTTATCACAAACAACTTGATGTAATTATGTGGTTTCTTAATTTACATCATAATAACAAATAGATTGTTGTTTTCTCCCTTTGCGTTTCCAGATAAAAAATACCTATGTCAATATGTGTGTGTTGCCCAATTGATGGACTGTGTATTCATGTGAATGGTTTATATATATTATATTAATTTATATATATATATATATATATATATATATAGATATATATATATATATATACGTAATTGTAAAAAGTAAAAGGAAATTTAAGAATTGAGCTTAAATATTAAGAACCGCACTATTACTGATTCACCTCCCCTCTTAGTAATTCCTTATTCCAACATTTATTTCATCTCAGGTGTTTTTTTCACTTTATTTCTTCACAACCCTAGGGAACATACACTTCAATTCAAAAACAATTTTTTAGATTGACTTCTTCACTTCTGAAGCAATCATATATTTTAGGTCATAAGAAATGTTTTAGGCCTTGGTCTTGCCTAATTCAATATTTCCTTTCTATGGGGTTCACGCCATTTTCATAGGTCTTTCTAGTTTAAACATTTTATACTATGATAAAAAAGAAGATGAAAAATATATCTCTATGCTTGAGAGATTAGATAGTTAGAAATATTTTGTTTTTCTCACATTAATTAGGGTTTTTATCTCTTTGATTCTTACTCATGGGTTCTTTCGGATTACGAGAATAAATATGAACTCAAAGTAGTGTTGTTACTTTCATTTTGTTGGCATCTTGGAAACTAAGCTCAACAAATCTCGAGATCCTCTTCTACCAATTTAGAATATTAGTTTGGAGTTTATGTTATAATTTTGATAGTTGGTTATATCATGGTATATAAATCCTATGTATGATATATCCATTACACTATAGTTTCCTAAGATATTATGTTCTCACATGAGAGATGCGGGTTCAAGTCTCGTCAACAAAAACTTCAATTTAAGATACCTTTCATTTAGTTAGATATGGCTGAAGCTGTAGTTATGTTCACATTTGATGCTCTTGACAATGATTTTGTTTATAATGAAAATTATTCTAATTTTAATTCATGCATCGATGATATTGTTTTAGGACTTGATGAAGAATGGTAAGAAGAATCGGATAATTTCATCTATATGATTAAATTCTCAAGTATTATATTGAGGGAGTATGAACTTGATAGAATGATATGGCCATATAATTTACAGTCAAGAGATTTTACAAGTAAATTTGAATACCAAGATTTAATGGAGAATTTCAATCAGCAAAGAGCTCCTTGGTGTAACAACTATATATGGAAAATTCAAGGGAAGTTTAAAGTAAGGATTTTTTATTTTGATGTGTTTTATCAAACAAAATTTGACACGGGATGTTATCAGAGGGAAAGGTTGGAAAATTCCCAACATTTGTATGATTTGCAAGAAAGAGGAAGATTTTATTCCCAATTTATTTATACATTTTCCTATTGCACAATGCATTTGGTGACAAGTGAAAAATGATTTAAATTTTTGGGGAATTTGGAAGGGGATTGTAGTGGAAGAAAGCTTATTGTTTTGGATGAAAAGCTTCTTCGATTGTAGTTTTAAATTCCTTCTTCTTTTTTTGTGGGGAGTTTGGTTCTTGAGAAAGAAAATCATATTCCAAGATGATTGTAATCAATTTTCTTCGGTAGCTCATAGAATTAGTAGTGCTTTCTTGGAGCAGATTGTCTCAATAAAGAGAAAGGATTAAAGGAAGACTCAAGAACTTCATTTTGTAGAAAATACTCCCTTTCATTTTTTTTTACAGAGAATGTTATAAAGGTCATTGTGGAACAGGGATGGTTCTTTACCTATCATATTCTCATATTCTCTATTTAAAGTTGGGCCTAGGGAACGACACTAATCTGAAGGAAGAACTAATTAGTCTTTTACGATTGCTTCATTTTTCGTTATTGAAGAATATAAAGAAGATGAAATTTTATGGCGATTCAAAGACAATTTTTGAATAGGAAAACAAAAGATTACAATTTCATTATCGACCTCTTGAAGCATGTCAGCGTAAAATTCGAGAATTGCAAGAAGAATTTGATGAATTCCAATTTCTTCACTTTTTTAGAGAATCTAATGGTTTATATGATCTCTTATTAAAATAAATATGTTTTTGGGGAATGAATTTTCCAAGATTTTAGAAATAAGGGATAATATAGTGGTGTCCCATTACTCTATTTTTCTATTTTTATTCTCTCCCTCTTTGTTTTTATTTAGTATCCTTAGTATTTAGTGAGAATCGGGATGTAATTTACAAAATAAACATTACATTTCAAAAGGAGTCCCATAAAAGTGCTAGGTGTTGCATCTTTTGATTTTTATAAACAAAAAAGATACATTTTTTTGTTCAAAAAAAATCAAGGTTTAATGTTCAAGTGTTGGTTATACCTCACAGAGATCCATGTTTGAGTATTGGTTCCTCTCTTTCTCTCCTCTCTTGGGTTGTTAAAATTGGCAGTTAGGGCAAAACTTCATGTGGGTCATCTTATTCATGGCTGATAATATTTTTATTAGATTCCTCTCATCGAGAGGTGTAAGATTGATATAAATATCATTCGATTCAGATAAGTATTCATGGAGATATGAATTTATTTTGATTATGGAATTATTATCAAGCCGACCTACAACTCATGTAGGCTCAGAAACCCAACAGTCACATTTATTCAAACATCATTAGTTGTGTATAAATACAAGAGGAATTTTCATAATTTTCACTCACTCATCTCATCACATCTCTCTCTCTCTACTGCGTAGAAAAGAGTCTCTTCTCTACTATGCAGAAAAGGGTCTCTCCCTCACACATGTGAAGTTGGAAGTTGCTGAAACTGAAACTGCAACTGCAGAAGTAAAGTTTGACTTACATGGACTAGAAGATCTCCTCATCTGAACTATTCTATACATTCATCTTAACCTCCTCTCAAAGCCACAACGTTTGGTGTTGGAATCAAGTCAATATGATGGACGGTTTACAACATATAGATTGCCCTAGTTTGAAGGAAGTTGCTGAAACTGAAGCTGCAATTGTAGAAGTGAAGTTTGGCCTACGTGGAATAGAACATCTCCTCATCTGAACTGTGATGTAGGTTCATCTGAACCTCCTCTGGAAGCCACAACTTTTGGTGGTGGAATCAAGTCGATCTGACAGTCGGTTTGTGAGATATCGTCTGCCCTAGTTTGATGATGAAGCCGCTAATGTTGATGCTATTGATCTAGGGTTTGCTACTATTGATATAAATCAGATTTATTGTACTATTTATCTCTACTGAATTATTGAAGATAAACGAAGATTTGATCAAAGGGTTTCCCCACACATTGTGGGGTTTGTCCCTCGCTAGCCACCACATCTTGTGTCTCTTGTCTTGGCTTGTTTTCTGTCGATCGTTTAATGTTCTATCTACACTTTACTTTATGTACATCTGATTGCTAATCTATCGAATATAATAAGAAAAAGAAGTAAACTATTATAAGCATAGAACATACCATAACTTAACATGGTATCAAAGCTGAGGTGAAGACAAAGCCCGAGCAAGAGCCAGAGCAATCACCGAAGAGAAGATTGGCAAGGCTATCCTAAAAGAACTATGGGGTCCTCAAGAAACTTTTTTGTCGAAGACAAGCTCCGCGAGAAATCTGACTATCACGGATGGAAGATGTCTATCGATCTAACCCTAGAAGATCAAGGAGTACTGGACCATGTAAGAGGCAATATTGTTCCTCAAGCCTCTATCAAATGCATCCGTTGCTGCCTGGAAGAAATGGAAAAATGGAGAAGTCAAGATGAAGAACATCATCTAGGACTCTATCGACAAGCACTTGGTGGCCTACATCTCTGAACTGGCCACCTCCAAGGAAATCTAAGATAGACTGGTGAGTTTATTTAAAGTTAATGATGCAAATCAAGTTTTGTTTCTTAGAAATAAGCTGAGGGAAATCAATAAGGGTAAAGATGACAGTATGCAAGCATACTTCTTAAGAATCACCGAGATCAAGAACAATCTCCTATCTATTGGGGAGACTATTACTGACAGGGAAATGGAACTCACGACTCCTAGAGGATTACGATCCGAATGGTACATTTTTAGGACTACTCTTCTAAACTATAATGTAATTCCTGGTTTCAAGGAATTAATGGCTAGATACATTGAAGAAGAAACAAGCGTAGAAGAGAAAGAAATACCCATGCCTTAAGGTCCTCCTACTACCGCTTCTTCTCATGCTAAGGAAAGAAATAATTTCAGGACTAAATCAAAAGGAAAGGCTAGACCTAAGGGTGGAAGAAAAGGATGATGTTACCTCGATAAAGCAGGTCACTATGCAAGGGAGTGCCCTAATAAAAAGGACTCACAACAGGACGATGATCAAAATCCCTATGATAGCAAAGGTAAAAGGAATGCTAGAAATCAAGGAAGAGGACAACCATTCAAGAAGGTTAGAAATTATAGGATGTATTAAAAGCACCTGACCTCAAAAAGAACCTGGTGTCCATCTTGGCAATGGAGGAAAAAGGCTACAAGGTAACCTTCACCGATGGAAATGTACGTTTATGAAAAAATAATCTTAAAGATGCCTTTACTCTTGGGTTTCATGTTGATTCATTATATCAGGTCGATGGAAGTCCGCTAGGTGTCATGTCTTATGACACATCTCTTCAGTCCGGACATTGGCATTGGAGGTTTTCCCACCTTCATTATAATGCTCTACCCGGTGTAAGACAAATGGTGACAGGGATGCCTGAATTCCGAGTAGAGAAAGAAGGTGTATGTCTAGGATGTCCCGAAGGAAAGCCCAAAAGCGGACCATTCCCCTCAAGCGAAATCAAGACCTTCGATATATTATAGTTGGTTCACTCAGGAATATCTGAGGGTTGCATTAAGAGGGAGACTACTACACCACATACTCCAGAGAAAAATGGTGTGGCCGAAAGGAAGAACCGTACGATTGTGGAAGCTATCCAAGCTATGCTACATGAAAGACTTCAGAAGTTTCTATGGGCTGAAACTACAAACACTGTCGTATATGTACAAAATCAATGCCCTCATCAAGCATTGGGTCCCAAGACTCCTGAAGAAATGTTTACCAGTAAGAAACCTGATGTATCTAATTTTTTGGAAGCCCTGTATATTTTCATGTGTCGAAAGAGAAAAGAAATAATTTGGGTGCATCTAGAAAGAAAGAAATTTTCGTGGGCTATGGTGAAAATACTAAGGGCTATAGAATCTATGTAGTTGGTCAAAGGGAAGTCATAATTAGTCATGATGTCACCTTTGACGAAGATATGGCTCTCAGCAAGGTGGACAATCTTCCGACTTTGAGGAGATCTCAAGAAGCTGACACTAGCAAACCGAAAGAAAAGGATGATGAATCAATGCCTAATGTAGAAGAACCCATGGATCTAATTGATCCTCATCCACATGAGCCTCCCTCTTCTAGGAAGAGGGCTTCATGGCTTAGGGTGATACTTGATGATGCTGAAGGAGATGCTGCACCCTGAGGAACCTTCCATAAAAGTAAGAAACCCAACAGGTATCAAGGATACCTGACCATCATGAGCACGATCATACAAAATGAGCCTTCATCATTCTCAGATGTTGTCAAGCATCAAGTATGGAAGGATGCTATGACCATAGAATATGAGTCTATTATGGAGAATGATGTCTGGGAAGTAGTTCCTAGAACCCAAGAGAAAACAATTGTTACTTCAAAATGGCTTTACAAGATAAAATTGTAGCAAATGGAAGGAAGAAATAGTATAAGTCTCGTTTTGTTGCTCGTGGTTTCTCCCTGAAGGAACGTATAGACTATGATGTGATAATTGCACCTGTTACCAAATATATGACCATCTGCTTGATCACATTCCTTATGGCTTCACAAGGATGCAACCTACATCAGATGGATGTCAAGATGGGTTCTTGCACGGTTCGATCAAAGAACATGTCTATGTTAGCAACTCGAAGGATTTGAGATTTATGATTGAAAATCTCATGTATGCAGGTTTAATAAGGCTCTCTATGGGCTAAAGCAAGCATCCTGAGCATGGTATGAGAGGATCAATAGCTACTTGATGAAGCTAGGATTCACTAGGAGTGAAGTTGATCCTAACCTTTACTTTAAGGTTGAAGATGACAAGCCTCTCATACTGGTGTTGTATGTGGATGACCTCTTTCTAACAGGTGCATACCCTCTCATTCGCAAATGTAAGAGGGAGTTGGCTTCTGAATTTGAAATGAAGAACCAAGGACTTGAAGTGTGGCAGAAGCCAAGGGAAATTTTCCTATCTCAAGGAAAATATGTGGTGAAGATTCTAAAAAGATTTGGTATGGTGGACTGCAAGCCTGTGACTACCTTGAGGATCTTAACTTTAGAAGTTATATGGTAGTGATGTCGGACCAAATATGGGAAATGCCTCCGAGTTTCATAAACTCATTTGCATTGATGTTCTTGGTGAACCTCCGTCCGAACATATGTTTTGCAGTTAGCATTATGAGCTCATATTCGGTTGAGCCTCACTAGACTGATGCCAAGAATCTTCTAAAATATCTTCATGGCACAATTACTAATGGGTTAAGATACACTGCTGAAGATGTGAGACTACTTGGATATACTGATGCTGACTGGGCAGGCAGTGTGGTGGATTGTAAGAGCACTTCTAGGTGTTGTTCAACCTTGGGATCTGCTTCGATATCCTAGTTCAGCAGGAAGCAGAATTTGATGGCTTTGAGCACCAGTGAAGCAGAATATGTTGCTGCTAGCATGGCCTCCTGTGAGGCAGTCTGGTTGCGAAAGATCTTTAGTGAGCTGTTTGGATTTACATTGGATACCATTGTGATCCTATATAACAACCAGAGGTGGGATTCTATTATTGAGGAATCCCATATTCATCGATTGCTCTAGCAGATAGACATCATCTAGGATATGGTAAGTTGATGAGCAAGGAGGCTTCACCACATTAAGATGATGTATAGGTCGATATACCTTGTCAAAGTCGCGAGGAAATATCTAATCTGTGATTTTCCCAAATGACTTAGAGTCATCAAGAAACCCTTGTACAAGGGTCCTGCATGTTGCATACATTAAGCTCTGGGAGCTCTAAGGGCTTGCGGTTCTTACTGGAGCAACATACGACCACAGGGTGACTCACCCTCCCCTAGTGGTGTGCACTGGAACAAGATAATTTTCTCTCTTGTGGGACAAGATGATTTGCTCTCCTGTGGAACAGGATGATTCGCTCTCCTGTGAGGCTTGGATTGATGTGTTCTCCATGGCGATTGTAGCAGGATTGATGTGTTCTCTTGTGAGGCCTAGATTGATGTGTTCTCCATGGCAATTGTAGCAGGATTGATGTGTTCTCGTGGTGATTGTAGTAGGATTGATGTGTTCTCCTGTGAGGCCTAGATTGATGTGTTCTCCATGGTGGCCTAGATTGATGTGTTCTCCTGTGAAGACAAGATTGATTAGTTCTCCTCTCGAGGCATCCTATCCATGTAGTATGGGACTCATGGAAAGTACCTCTCATCTCATCAATGAGCAAGGAAATGAACTTAGGGACCATAGTAGTATCGATGGATGCATCGTTGTATTTACTGTACTCCCTACACTAGGATGACCTCCATTGATCTGGGACCAATGATGCTAATCTGGGACCAGTGGTAGGAGTTGTACCATACTATGACGTTGACTTTGGGTCGGTTGAGACTAGTCTGGGACCAGTGGTACATACTCTAAGACTGAATTTTTGTTAGTGTAGTACTGGTTTGGGACCAGTGGGAGTGGTACATACTATGACATTGACTTCGGGTCGGTTAAGACTGGTCTGGGACCAGTGGTACACTCTTCGAGACTGCGATACTAGTCTCGGACCAGTGGTAGGAGTGGTACCTACAATGAAGCTGATTTCGGGTCAGTTGAGACTGGTCTAGGACCAGTGGTACGTACTTTGAGACTAACTTTGAGTTAGTGGAGGATGATACTGGTCTTGGACCAGTGGAGTTGTACTCACTATGACGCTGAATTTGGGTCAGTCGAGACTGGTTTGGGACCAGTGGTACATACTTTGTGACTGACTTTGAGTCAGTATGATACATCCTCGATTATTTCTTCTTCTTCATAATTCAGAAAAATAGCAGAGTAGAACAAAACAATGCAAGAGCAGAGCAGAACAGAGTAGAACAATGCGGATCAGTATAGGGTAGAACAAGACAAATCAGAATAGGTAGAATAGAGCAGAGCAAGGCAAGGGTCAGGTTGTACATGGCAGTGCATTTTGTGGATGAATAGTAGCGACCGTTAGACATATTGCAAATGAAGTTCTCCCTAGTTGAGAGGGAGTGTTAAAATTGGTAACTGGGGCAAAACTTCATGTGGGTCATCTTAATCATGGTTGATAATATTTTTATTAGATTCCTCTCATCGAGAAGTGTAATATTGATATAAATATCATCCGATTCCGATAAGTATTCATGGAGATATGAATTTATTTTGGTTATGGAATTATTATAAAGCCGACCTACAACTCATGTAGGCTCAGAAACCCAACAATCACATCTATTCAAACATCATCAGTTGTGCATAAATACAAGAGGACTTTTCCTCATTTTCACTCAGTCATCTCATCACATCTCTCTCTCTCTACTGCACAGAAAAGAGTCTCTTCTCTACTATACGGAAAAGGGTCTCTCCCTCACACATGTGAAGCTGGAAGCTATTGAAACTGAAGCTGCAATTAAAGAAGTAAAGTTTGACTTGCCTGGACAAGAATATCTCCTCATCTGAACTGTTCTATACTTTCATCTGAACCTCCTATGAAAGCCACAATGTTTGGTGGTGGAATCAAGTCAATCCGACAGATGGTTTGCAAGATATCAACTGCCCTAGTTTGAAGGAAGCTGCTGAAACTGAAGCTGTAATTGCAGAAGTGAAGTTTGGCCTACATGGACTAGAATATTTCCTCATCTAAACTGCATTATAGGTTCATCTTAACCTCCTCTAGAATCCGCAACTTTTGGTGGTGAAATCAAGCCAATCCGACAGTTCGTTTGTGACATATCGTCTACCCTAGTTTGATGATGAAGCCACTAGTGTTGATGTTGTTGATCTAGGGTTTGCTACTATTGATATAAATCAGATTTATTGTACTATTTCTCTCTGCTGAATTATTGAAGATAAAAGAATATTTGATCAAAGGGTTTCCCCACACATTGTGGGGTTTGTCCCTAGCTAGCTGCCACATCTTGTGTCTCTTGTCTTGGCTTGTTTTATGTCGATTGTTTAATGTTTTATTTGCACTTTACTTTACATACATGCGATTGCTAATCTATGGAATATAATAAGAAAAAGAAGTAAATTGGTATAAGCATAGAAGATACCATAACTTAACATGGGTCGAAACTTGTAGCTGGTTAATGAGTAGGTCTTATAGCTGATGTTGAGAGGTTTTCATTTCTCACGGATTAGGACAATGCTACTTCCTAGACTACATTAGATTTGTCTGTAATAGATATGCATGCGAGTTTTTTTTTAATCATATGGAATTCCAAAATTTGAAATATAAATATGGATCTATGTTGGCAATTTTTGTCTAGTTCAGAATGTTTTATCTCTCTTTCGAACATCATTTTGGTGTCATTGGTTCTCTCACTTTGAGAGATAGGATTTTGGGTGCTCAGTCCACCACGAATCTTTCTAGCAATAGAGAAAATAAGATTTTGAGGCTTTCTCTCATCCAATATAGCTAAACAGACACAACTACGTCGTCTACACACTTGGCTCACTCATAACCATTCATTTTTTCCCTATAACTAGAAGCCAACACCTAGCTCCTTATCTAGAGATTGACAAACCTTGATAGGGAAGAGACAAAGATTTTTCTATGGCTCTCTATGTATGTAGAGCATGTGACATATATATGGGATGTGTATTCGATTTAATTTTATTTTCTAAATTATCTGATTTATAGGTCCTTGTAATTATTGATATTGTATAAGAATAACATCGATTTTTTATATGATAGATCTATCGAATTTTATATGACCATCCATTTTATCTATGCTTACTCACAATTTTTGGCAAGCATTTTTTTGGTTCAACCTATTTATATATATATATATATAATATATATTATAATATATATATATATATATATACACATATATATATACATATTATATATATATATTATATATATATTATATATATAGATAGATATTAAAGCATTCAAGTTAAAACATGGTAACTACTTTCTGAATAAATGATAGGAGATGGTCCTGCAATTTTCTTTAGTACCTGGCAAGGTTGTGCATATAACCCAAAATGAAAATATCGTAATAGTTGAAGTTGCTTGATTAAAAAATGGTGTGTGTGTGTTTAGAAAATTTAGGAATTTTGAGTTCATTTAATTCTTATTAAATATCTACCTCCTTTCATTGTAAGCAAAGAGATTTTGATATTTTTTCTTCATAGCAACAAGTATCTATGTTGTTGTATATAAGTGGGTTTTAGAGTCCATATTTGAATCTCGATATGTAAGGATCCATCCCAGGGTCGTCAAACCATTTGTCCACAAAATTTCATAGCATAAAAAAGTAGAATATTTCAATACAATATATATTTTTGTCAATAACATATAAATATATATGACATAATTAATTTATAAAGATTTACATAATTTAAACAATTACAAGAAGGATACCTGACTACGTTGACTTGATTGTAGTGCTCCTGCTAGAACCACTTGACAAAATATGCCATCATACCAACTAGGTAGTGTATCTGACTTCTTAGCTGAGGGAACTTCTACATGTTCCATAGCCCTCCGAGCTCAAGTCCAACTGTAGCGATACTATGTCTTCGTTTTAAATCCAACACCCTGCCAATTACAAACTCCATTTTCCAAGTCCAAGTTATCCTAGTCCCGGTTTTCTCCCTCCTACTAGTTATCACTCTATCCCTCCATCCCCTCATTTCTCACTCTCCCCCTCCATTGTACATGACTAAAAAAAAATGATCATCCCCTTGACCATCCCACTTTCCCCATACTTATGCCTCCCATCGAAATAAATTCCAATCACTCAAAATAAATGTACCCACTTCATTTATGTCATTTAGTCCCCCCTCATGTCTCTTCTCAAGCCCCTCCCACTTTTCCCTTATCCTTAAATTAATTAGAGGAAACAACATTGTAAGGCCTGAGAAGGAATAAATAATCAACTTAAAAGTGGCCTCCTAAGTGAAAATAATAAAATAATAAGAAAATAATAAAATAAGATTTTTCAATTTTGGAAGGAAATTAATAAAACTATTTTTTTAAATTGTAATTTTTGGCTTATCTCCTTGTAAGCTTACTCAAATTCTAAGTGTAGACACTCATTCGATGTGGAATTAAATTTCACATCCGATGATTATCATTTTTGTATATTTTTTAGAAGACTCACATTGATAAAAAAGTGAAGATACATTAGAAAAGTGTGTTGAACACACTTTTTTAATGTAACTCAAATTTTATGAATGCGGGTTGTTGACCACTCCATGTCAACTACTCCATATCTGTACATTTTTTCGCACAAGGACTTCCATCATGTATAAGTACTCATATGATCCACAAATTCATCATTATCAGCTATATGCACACTGGAGTTTTGTAAACCCATTTTGCATTTTGTAATATGAATGATCATAGTAAGACAAATGTATGTAAAAACGTAGGTAAATTTATTTTTTTGATGATGGTTTCTATCCTAGGATATTTTTGTCTCATCGATTCATGTGTGTCTCTAAACAAAGATGATCAAAAACGTTTTTCCCTCTAGCCTCACGCCAAAGCTAGGATGGATTTTTTCATCAGGATCTTAGATGAGTCCTAGAGTTATTTATCGAGTCCTCGTAAAAGTGATTTGGGAATATTTCTAGCTATTTGGTTGGATTATTTTATTACAAGTCACTTAATCTACTGGATCATATTTTGAGTCACGGAAATGGGTAACTTCTACAGGGTCCATAATGAATGGGTATTACCCCTTCATGGGTTAGAATGTAATATTGCATGTAAAAAATATTTTATCTATAATGATAAAGTATTAGAGCACTGGAAAAATTATTAATCCTCTCATGAGTCAATTAATTAATTTTTTTGGCAAAAATAAATTAAAATGCTAAAGCCAAAAATTTAATTAATTTAGTTCCTAGGAAAAACAAATTCTCTAACATTTAAAATCTGTGGGTTTTAAAGTTTTTACATTTTGGAGGTCCCCACCCAGGGGAATATTGAAAATTTCAAGATATTTTGTACGTTTGGTCCTTAGTAGTTAAGTCAAAGTTAACTTTTTGAGGCAATTAACTCAAAATAATCATTTGTGAGTTAATTAAAAATAAATGAAAAGTGAAATTCGATTTTTCTCAAAAAGGTAACTTAATTTCAACAATGATAATTAAAATACCACTCAATCTTCATCAATGGTTGAGATTACTTTGATGAGGATCAAGCCTTCTAACTATTGGAGATTTTATCTAAAAATTAGAGGTCTCTCTCAATTATTTTCATCCAATCACTGAATCATGTACTTGCTCTGAAAGTCCCATGTAACTTTTTTTTGGTTAATAAAACACAAAGACTTTGAGGTTTCAAACTAGGGTGTTCCTCTTTTGAATTTATGTGGTAATATTCCTCTTAATACTCCTCTAATTCTATTTGCAATTGCTAGATAATAGCCTTTGAGGATTGATCTATGCACAGATATATTGCAAAGATTTATGGGTTTTTAAAATATCATTTTTATTTGATAGAACTAGCAAATATCTCCATTTCTTGATCATTTTATGATTATTTTGAATCTTTGTTAATCTAACAAGAAGATATAAGTGTAAAAAAGTTATTATTTATGATTTGGATGTTTGGGGAAGTCCTTAGTTGGACCAGCTAATTCTCAGATTACAGAATCTGAAGTGCCTATTGTTTTTAATTTCTGAATTCATCTTACAAAATATTTTATTTGTAGTGTTTTTTGAGCTTGTGCCTCTTTAAAATTTTCAGTTTCTTTAGAAATTCATGTAATTTTTTTTAGATATGTCTAATAGAGGGCTTTGACCTTCATATCTAGGAGCAGAGTTGGACTCCAACCCCTCAAATTTACTAGATTTGTCGAATATTATTGTAGATTTGCAAATTTCAATGTTTCTTAATTCGCTGGGGTTTTGGGTATTTCATATTTTTGTATTTACATGGTTTGTGGTTTTCTATCTTTTATTTATGTAGGAACATGCCTGAAGATTGGTGATGATTTTTGTGGATTTTCGAGACAAATCTAGACCCTAGAGGGAAAGATCTGATCTCTATTTTATTTTTAGGTCAAGGAAAATTTTTATAAAGGGAACTCGATCTGGGTTCTGCAAATCTTCAAAATATCATGGGAAAATTATTTTTTTAGGACTAAAGGCCCTATGCTGGCCATCTCTAGCACTTGGCCACCTTCATTCCCTCTCAGCCTAGGTCTCAGCTCCCCTGCTCCTCCTTTCTCAGCCTCCCTTACAGCCTCCTCCCTTATAGACTCCCTATCTCCTTATAGCCTCCCTCGGCTCCTTCTCAGCCTCACTCATCTCCCTTACAACCTCCCTCCTCTCAGCCTCCCTCATTTCCCTCATGGCCTCCCTCCTCTCAGCCTCCCTCATCTCTTTATCTCCTCGTCACTTGAGCCCTTGACCCAAAGATACCTCCTCGACCTCCTTTCATGAACTAGTTATCTCTAGCTTTTGGCCTCAAGGGATTTCCTTCTCGACTATCATCCTTGCAGCCTCTCTTCCTTCACCCTCTTTTCAAAAAAAATTCACTAAATTTTTTCTGGAAATTTCCAAGATTTTTGACAAATATTTCTTAAAAATTTTAGCAAAATTTTAAGAAAACAATTTCTCAATATATATATTATATATATATATATATATAATATATATATATAATATATATATATATATATATATATATATATATATTCTGCGTTAACATCTACATCTGAAGGTCTTTAGTGATTTGGGCATATTATCTTCAAGCACCCGAGGGCTGACTAGTTCACATCCTATAAAACCTTACCCCATTTCATTGATTTGTTTGAGACCATGACTAATACTGGCATAAAGTTTTAGTTCACTGAAATTTGACAACAAATTTAGCTTCCATCTTTTACTCAAGTACATTTCAGAAATAAAATTATCTTCATAAACATTTTCAGGATAACTGACAAATTTCTGAATATTACTTATATGCTTTTATAGTAATTTCTTTTTGAGTTTTAAGATCAAATGCATCACTAGATTAGAAAAAGTTCAACTCAGAAATTTTCTGAATTGTTAGTTATCAGTTTGTCATGTTAAGTTTCTGTTGTTACACATATAAAAAATTTGAATCTTGAATGTTCATAGGATCACTGGTTAAAATAAATTGCTGGCATTACCATTTGTTTTAAGAGCATATTAATAGAACTGATATTTCAGACTTTGCACCTAATTTTTGTGATCTAAGTTCAAATGCTTAATTTAATTCCTGAAGTGCATTTGTTTTTACATGCTCATTCAAGTAGGACTAATTTAGTTTTACTTATGCATCTAATAATTTCTGATTGAGTACTCATGCAAATGGATTTTTGAATATAAACAATTTTATTTCCAACATTTTACATTGGTTTTCTATTGTGGTTTTAGTAATTGCTTGTGAAGAATTCATATTTTAAATTGTTGGTATAATTATTTGTTTTCAAATTAAGATCATTTTTTTTAGCCTTAAGTTAAAAAGAACTCACGATATACCTTATAAAAACTCATATTTTATGCCCTCCTTTCACCATCACATCATTTCACTTTTCATTTGCATACTAATCTAGTACTTGCACATTAAAATTTTCCTTCCAAGCATAAGGGTTGTGTTACGCTGAAATTTGTCACCATGACTATCTGCAGTTAATATGGCTCCATCAATAGTCATATTATCCTCCTTGTCAAGCCTAATACCTCTGCTCTTCTTGTCAAACTTCAAAAAAGAGAGAAAGTCACTAAAAAACATGTTTATCTCTGGGTACGCAGGTTCTCTCTACCTTGCCTGCGTGTACGCATCCCAAACTCATTGTACCTGCGTAGTTGTACGCTCTGTAAGTCAAGGGATGGGTGCGTACTCCTGTAAAGGTCAAAAGGCGCGAGTTTCATCTTAAAAAAGTTACTTGTGGTCACTTCTAGAGCTTTCT
>APFE030404859.1:0-11397 GCA_000404065.3 Pinus taeda
CTGGTTAATATAATATTCCTTTTAAATTAAATAATTGAGTATCCTAAAGCCATAATATTCATATTATGTGTTTTACTTATATTAACAAATATAATACTCCATATTTATTCTATTCTTCCTAATTAATCGTGCAAACCAGAATTTTCGGGGCTATAAAGCCTCCTCCATCTACGACTAAATCTATGGCAAACGATTGTCAAATTCATAAAACTTTTTACTTTAATTTACACACTTCTCAATAGACAAAGATGATTATCCTTCTCAAATCCTACCTAAAACATCAGACGACTGAGAGAATTACACCTTCCATGTTCCACACCTGGCAGCTCCCTTATCTCAGGGCAATCAGAAAGGGTTACGGATTTAAGATCTTTAAGCCGCCCCAACCTTTTTATTGTCTCGATCTTTGCACATCCTTCAAGGCTTCAGCACCTGAGATCTCCTCTATGTTTTCACTCCCACTAATGGCGAGAAACTGAAGTTTTACCAGACCATAGAGCCTTCCAATTCCTTACAATTACGTAAGAAAAGAAGTCGAAGGTTAGGGCAAAAAGCTCCATGGAACGCGCAAAGAAATCCAAGGGTAGGGCAAAAAGCTCCCTGGAACGCGCATTTGTCCAATGTATTCAACTCTGTTTCTGCTTCTCCTTCAACCCTTCTAAATGGAAGCTCGCGCAGTGGACACTCAACTACTTCTAACCATACCAGACTGTTCATCATTTTTTGAGGTAAGGATTCTATTTTCAAGTATTCCAACTTAGTCAATGGTACTAATCTATGGCAAATGATTGTCAAATTCATAAAACATTTTACTTCAATTTACACACTTCTCAATAGACAAAGATGATTAATTTACTATAATTTTCTGTAATTTTATGCAAAGATGATTGGATGTATAGGTGCAATCTGAAGATCAGACGACTGAGAGAATTTCAGTTTAGGACATTCTGAACGACTGAGAGAATTGTCCGTGCAAAGGGAATTTCACAGATTAAAGGTCCACCTTCCATGTTCCACACCTGGCAGCTCCCGTATCTCAGGGCAATCAAAAAGAGTTACGGATTTAAGCTCTGTAAGCTGCCCCAACCCTTCTATTGTCTCGATCTTTGCACATCCTTCTACATGCAACTCCACCAATGATATCAAGGCTTCAGCACCTGAGATCTCCTCTATGTTTTCACACCCAATAAGGTTGAGACTTTTAAGTTTTGGCAGACCACAGAGCCTTCCAATTTTCCTCAATTCCTTACAATTTTCTAAGTAAAGCCATTGAATGTTAGGGCAAAAACCTTGAAGATTTGGGCAAATAGCTCCATGAAACGCGCATTTGTCCAATGTATTCAACTCTGTTTCTGCTTCTCCTTCAACCCTTCTAAAATTTAAGTCGCTCATATATCTCCGTAGTAGGTAATATGTGGTTTAGTCGATTCAAAGTCTCTTGCCAGTAACATCTGTCATCTTCACCAAAAAGAAGTAACATAGTTTTAAGTCGCTCATATATCTCCGTAGTAGGTAATATGTGGTTTAGTCGATTCAAAGTCTCTTGCCAGTAACATCTGTCATCTTCACCAAAAAGAAGCGCGCCAAAAACTTTCAAGGACAATGGCAAGCCATGGCAGGCTCTCAAAAAGCCATCTACCAGATCTGCGAATTCAGGTAGAGGATTTGGCTGATTGAAGGCATGATAGCAGAAGAGCTTTTCGGAGTGCTCTAAATCCAGCCCCTTTAGCTCGTAGACTGATGTCTCTGCGATTTTTGCTATTTTGAAGATTTTCTTGTCGTGAGAGGTGATCAAAATCAAGCTATTGGAGTTAAGAATATCTTTAATTGGGAAAAACGGTTGCAGCTGTCGAACATCATCTACATCATCTAAAATTATAAGAAAGTTATAAGAGGAGGATAGATGCTTTAAAAGCTCCTCTATACCTTCATGAATGTTGTATATTGGCAGGTCCAATCCAGTCAAGTCCTTCAGTAGTTTCCTCTGCAAAGAATGTAGAGAGCCATTGGCATAGTTTTCTCTGACATCATATAAAAAACACGATCTACTGTAATGGCATCTCCTCTTGCTGAAGTACTGTTTGGCCAGTGTTGTCTTTCCAACACCGCCTTGACCCACAATCCCCACAACGTTGCCCTTCTGCTGCTGCAGAACTTTGGTTTCAAATTCCTTCAACTTTTCCTCTAAACCTGTTGGATGTTCGGCCACAAATTTCAATGGTGTTTTGCTAACATGATTCAACACGCGCTGCACGACAGCTTCCAACAGTTCTCCCTCGTCCCTGAATATCAGAGAATAAAACAACTGGTAAAAGGCACTTATATAAAATGTCGCATGCCTAACAATGCATACCTAGATCGGAGAAGAACGGAAGAGGGAGGGAGGTGGTCAGTTTGAGATTCTTACCCATTAAACTGCTTTAACTCGAAACCACTTATGTTTGCAGCAGTGCAGAGAGCTTCTCTCCACTTCTGAATAGTCTCTGAGTCGTATCGATTTTTTTTTTCGTGCTCCCGCAGGGCTTCAGCGTACTTTCCATCTTTCTCCGTCCTGCGGAGCTCCCAAGGCTCCACGTTGTAAAACACAGGAAGAATAGTGGCCCCCGTGCTTATCATGCCCATGAGCTCATCCAGACACCATTGAGAGTTCGCATAAGTGGGAGAAAAAACCGCTATGTGAATAGCGGCACTTCGAATTGCGGCTTCTATTTGAGAGGGAAAGGTGCGCCCCTCTTCCAACTCTGGTTTGTCCAAAAACACTCGCAATCCAAACGATGTAAGACCTTTGTAGAGATGACTGGCGAATGTCGTCTTCACATCAGGACCTCTGTGATTGATGAATACCTCATAAGAGGTCGATGGAGAAGAGGAAGAAGCAGCACTGTCATTGTGTTGGGGAGCGGTTTGTGCCATTTGAATGAGAATTGCGATGAATGGATAGACAGGGTAATGAATGGATAAAATGGCAGACAGAAAATAATAAGTAGATGACTGAAGCAGGCGGGTATTTCAGATTGAAGCAGGCAGATAGATCAGATCGGGGAGCTCACGAGGCTTCAGATTGCCTAGAACTAATCAGCGAGCGTAATTAGATGATTGAAGCGCAGGCGAGTGGATTAAAATGGTGAGACGCCTTGTAAATTTTGTGGAAATTATGCTTCGTCTCAGATGAAGAATCTACCCAAACTCCGTCCAAGACCATGAAGTGACAAGGCCAATAATTAAATATTCCACGTCTGGAAATTTCGTAGATCTAACGCTGCGCAGTGTAAAGGTCGGATCTAAACATAAAGGATTTATGGGCCCTCGTATATTGACCGACATTGTCAAAGTCAATTTCCTGGAAATTTTGTCCAGAGTTTTCCAGTGGTAGGAAATTTTGTGGAAATATGTCCAGAGGTTTCCAGTGCAAGGAAATTTCGTGGAAATTGTGTCCACAGGTCTGAATACAAGGATGAACCAACCTTCCAATGCCAAGAAATTTCTTGGAAATTGTGTCCACGGGTTTGAATACAAGGATTAATCAACCTTCAAGTGCCAGGAAATTTCGTGGAAATTGTGTCCACAGGTCTGAATACAAGGATTAATCGACCTTCCACTGACAGAAAATTTCTTGGAAATTGTGTCCACAGGTCTGAATACAAGGATTAATCAACCTTCTAGTGCAAGGAAATTTCGTGGAAATTGTGTCCACAGGTATGAATACAAGAATTAATCAACCTTCCAGTGCCAGGAAATTTCGAGGAAATTGTGTCCACAGGTCTGAATATAAGGATTATTGATTAATCAACCTTCCAGTGCCATGAAATTTCGCGGAAATTGTGTCCATAGGTGTGAATACAAGGATTAATCAACCTTCCAGTGCCTTGAAATTTCGCGGAAATTGTGTCCACAGGTCTGAATACAAGGATTAATCAACCTTCCCCTGCTAGGAAATTTTGTGGAAATTGTGTCCACAGGTCCAGAGCAGGGGTTAAATTTGACCCCTATATGACCGTATTTCGCATTTTTACTAGTAAAATACGTTTTAATCTAAAACCTCCAAGTGATGCTCAATTTGCGATTCATTTTCAAAAACGTCATATTGACGGCCATGTTAAAAAATTAAAAGTTAAAAAAAAAAAAAATTATAATTTTTTATATATATTTAATATGGTGTGAACAGTGTAACGTTATAAATTTATAATCTCCACAAGCTCCAAAGTCCAAACTCCGGTACTTGAAGCTTAAGTCATTGTGTTAAGGTGATTGGATTGGTGCCGAGTGTGAGCGCAGCAGGAAGCCCACGCGAATGGAGGAAGAACACCTGCCCCAGCGCCCAACCAGAGCCCGCCTGTTAGCATGCACCCAACCAGGTACCAGCGCATGCTACGTTCCAGGTTTGACACTCACTCAGTTTTAATCCTGACTTCGTAGGTACGCTCTACGTGTCTCCCTCCCAGGGTTGTCTTCTGCATGGACAGAAAACACACGTCCTCTCCTTAATCTTCACCTTGCGCTATATATCAGACTCTCCTCACAAGCTCACAGGTTTCCTTCCCCTGCGCTTTGGCGCAGGGTCTTTCTCGTTGCTTTTCCTCTGCATTCTACCTAAGGTTTTTCTCCCTAGTTTTTCATCTGCTATTTATATACGGCCATCATCTGCAACTAATCTATGGGCTTCACCTGGACATCTACGGTTTTCCTGGTCGGTTTTTCAACCCCATCACCTTGATATCCTTCACCTGGTCTTCCTCCTGGACGTGGCTTTTCTCTCTCAGTGAAACAGGTTCATCCCTTCCCTTCATTTGCATTAGAAAGCCGTTCCGTCATTTTTATGGTCTGCCATTCTTATGGCTGTCTTTTTTATGGTCCGTTCAGTTTTATGGTCTGTCATTTTAACTGTCTGTAATGGTTTTCTTTCAACTATCTGTAATGGTTTTCTTTCGGTCCTTTTCTGAGGAAACCTTAACTTCTTTCCCCCGATGCTCCTGTTTTTCAATTTGGTCTGTAACAATTAGAAATAGGTCGAAGAAATGTGGTTTAAATTCGTAAATAAGTTAAAATCGGTAGTCCATATTTACAGTCCATGCTCGGACGTTAGACTCAGACTCGGCAGCTGGTGGTGCATCATCCAGGTCTACTGCTGTTGCATAGACTGCCATGGTCATTCGCCGGATATGTCCCCGGTTTCTGATGGCCTCTCAACCGGAAAATCAGCAGTATGATTTTGAACCCCTCGGTACTGTTCATCATTGATGGTTTGCAGTTGCATTAAAGTCTGCTTCCTCTGGCCACCTTCCTAACCTGCAAAATCCCCCTCTCAAAGTCAATTCGACGGCGGTCTCAATTCAGATAACAGGCAATCTAGATTTTGTCAGCTGCCTTTTATGACTAAGAAGGATTATCTATAGCGACTTTTTTCTTTTCTCTTTCTGAACATTCCAGGATAAGATCTTCTTTTTTGTCCTTTCTGACAACCTTTCTGTCAGTCGATCCTTCCATCCAGGTCTTTCTTGACAGTCTTAATTTACTGTGGACTCGATCTCCTGTCAGGATTGAGATCCAAGTAACCTCTCATTGTCAGGGGATTTTTAATGGACGACCCGGACTCGCCCACCACCATGGCTTTCATCAAAGCTGCCATGGAGGCAGAAAGGGCCCACAAACCATCCTCCACCTGGCAAGACTCAGTGGCATCCATGATCCCAATGAATCCTGCCTTCGGTTTTGTTCCGCTATTGCCTCAGACAGGCCCCGAATTCCCCCCGTCGCCTTTGGGAAATAATCCCGGAACCCGGAAGAAACATAAGAAAGTATCGCTTCCGGTCAAACCTGGTCCTCCCGCCAAAGCCATTCATATTACTGGGGATGTCTTGATTGAACGCATTGACAGCCTTCAGAAACTTGCTTTAATCGGAAAATGGTATTTCCCGTTTATGGAGGATGGGGAAATGCGAAAATGGTTGGCCAAAAAATGGACCCCCATCATTGGATACGTCCCGGTTATCTCGAGGCTCATGAAAGATTGGCTATCCTTTCATTTCCTTAAACCAGAGGATGTGGACTCCATCCTCAAGCGTCCATGGGTCTGTGGCAGAAGCTTCCTCTCTCTGTCGAGGTGGTATCTGGGCTTCGACCCCCTGAAGAACACACCATCAAACTGCATGATCTGGGTCAAGCTCCCTAACCTGCCTCTCGAACTATGGTCTCCAGAAACTCTATCTGAAATTGGAAACTCTATAGGAAAATTTGTTTATGTGGACCCATGGTGTCGAGGGGAGCGGGACAAAAGAATCGCCTGGCTCCTGATAGAGAAACAATACAAAGGAAACTACCCAGAATATGTGGAGATCTCCTGGAATGGGATAAAAAAATTTCAGAGGATTGATTTTTGGGGAATCCCATTTCGTTGTTCTAGATGCCACAAAACGGGCCACTTAATTAAAAATTGTTGTTTCCGCAACCTCCAGAGGTCAAAAAAGCCCTTTTTTTCTGGCAAAAGAAGAATGGCCTCAGAATCCTTGCAGGGGCATGTCCTAGAACCAGCACAGAGGCAGGGTTTTTCTTCTGACAGTCCTCTAAAAAGCTCTCCTGCAGGCATCCCCCCCTCCCCCATAGAAGATCCTGGTTTCGGCTCTCCCATCCCCGAACCCCGTCAAGAAGCCGCGGTCCCATCTCCCCCAGCCATGAGTTTGGAAGCTTTTGAGGTGGGATCCCACACCATCCACATCCCATCCTCGTCTCAATCCTCGGACCCCCACTTACATCAAAGCCCTGGCCCCCACATGAAAGGAAAGAACCTCTCCCCATCTCCCACGCCTCAAAACTCTCCTGTGGAATCCCCAAAAAATAAAATGGACAGTGACCTTGACCTTTTCTTTCACAGAAACTCTATTGATCTAGAGCCGCTCACTATCCACAAACCCGACTTTCCATCCATTAGCCCCAATTCTGCCAACAACATCACGGTAAGAAAAAAAGGGAAGGGAAGCTCAAGACATTTCAGAGGCCGCACTATCGCCTCAGATTTGGGCATTACCAACCTGGCCCTTGTTGAAGTTCCGGTCATGGAAACGGACCCCCCTCGACCTCTTAGAGCAAGTATGGTCGACGAATCCTCTAAATGACGTTCCTCATCTCAATGAACATTCGGGGCTTGGGAGCTGGCCCAAAATTCATTGCTCTAAAACATTTCTTCAGGACAGCCAGGGCAAAAATAATCTTTGTACAGGAAACAATGCACTCCAGCAAGGACACAATCGCATATTTTAGGAGGATGTTCCCATCCTGGTTTTTGGTGGCAACAGGGGCGAATGGACAATCTGGAGGATTAGCAGTCATGTGGGATCCAGTATGGGTTAAGGCGCTGGCTTTCAAATGCTGTGCAGGGATACTCATCACGGTTTCCTACAGGGGTTCTGACTTTAAGCTAAATCTTCTGAACATTTACAGCCCTTGCAGGAACAGGCTTCCTTTCTAGGAAAAGCTTTTTGCCACAGAAATTCTAGATATGGAATCTCTGATTATAGCAGGCGATTTAAACATCACCCTCAGTGCTGATGAGTGTTGGGGATCATGTAGGAAGTCTGACAGAATGGGTGATAGGCTTAGGGCTGAATTGATGTGGCGGAACCTCGTGGACGTCGTCCCAGATCCCTTATCCCCGACATGGGACAATGGCAGATTTGGCCCCGCTTACAAAGCTAAGAGAATCGACCGCTTTATTATTCATTCAGGCATCATTGATAAATGTGGTTTGCCTTTCTCATATGTTGCTAATGAATTCTCCTCGGACCACAGACCAATCCTCCTGGAATGGCGGAACTCGGCTTACAAGAAGGGTTACTCCTTCAAATTCAACAGAGTTTTCCTGAACGATCCGGATTTTAACAAACTAATCTCCAGCAAGTGGGCGGACTTACAGGTATCGAGCAAGGCACTGCTCACCACTTTCAGAGAAAAAATTCATGCTCTGCGTATTTCTGCTAAGGAATGGCAGTCTCAGAAAATCAAAATAGATCGTCGCGATCTCTCCTCTATCCAATCGGACCTGGAATCTCTCCTATCAATTTCTTCCTGGAACTCTATGTCTTTCGACAAAAAGAACAAAATCAGGGAACTGTCCGCGAGAAAGAATGATCTGCTGCTCAAGGATGAGATCACTTGGCGTTTAAAAAGTAGAGCGCTCTGGCTCAAGGAAGGTGATCGAAACTCTAAATTTTTTCATTCCTTTGCCAACGCCAGATGGAAGATTAACTCTATCTGGAATATCTGGGACAGTGGGGGAAATCTTCTTTCCACACAGGATGAAATAGCAAATGAAGCCACCGCCTTTTTTCATCACCAATACAAGCACGGGCATAGCAGTCCCCTCGACATGTTTTGGGCGGTGGAGTCTGTCCCTATTATGTTCGATCCCCAGGCATACGACGACTTCATAAAACCTGTCTCCGAGGACGAGCTTCTCTCTGCAATGAAAGCTTTCAACAAGGACAGAAGTCCGAGGCCGGATGGTTGGCCGATTGAATTTTTCATTCATTTCTATGACCTGTTTAAAAGGGACCTCCTGCGCACGGTTGAAGCATCCCGTATGTCGGGACATACCCACAGCTCGCTTTCTTCCACGTTTATCGCCCTGATTCCTAAGAAGAAAGAAACTGCCTCTCTCCACGATTTTCGCCCTATCTCATTATGCAACACTCTCTTCAAAATAATCTCCAAAATTATTGCGGATAGGTTAAACCCTGTTTTAAATCAATTTATCTCCAGGAACCAGCACGCTTTCTTAAAAGACAGAAATATCTGGGACGCTGTGGCCATGACCCAAGAGTGCCTTTACTCCATGGCGACAAACAAAACAGAGGCGGCAATCTACAAAATCGACCTCAAAAAAGCATTTGATTGCGTGGACTGGGGCTTCCTCCGCATTTTGCTGGCAAAAATCGGCCTCGGAACTAAAGGAATCGAATGGGTAATGGCTTGTGTGGAAAACGTGCATTTCTCAGTGATCATTAATGGAATTCCTTCCCCCTTCTTCAAAGCCGAGAGAGGGCTACGCCAGGGATGCCCTCTCTCCCCACTGCTGTTCATCTTAGTCATGAACTCTCTCAGCTTGCAGATAAATAAGGCAGTCCAGCAAAAGGAAATTAGGCCGATCAGAATCTGCAAAGACATCCATCTCTCCCATAATCCGTTTGTTGATGACATTCTCATTTTTGCCATGCTGTGCAAAAAGTCATGGTCCTGTATTCACATCATTCTAAAAAAATTTCAATCAGCTTCTGGCATCCTCATTAATGGGGACAAATCAAAGCTGTTTCACAACAACTTGAATGAGGACCTCATTTCCTAGACTGCGTCCCTGCTTGGCTGCTCCCAGGAGTCAATTGACAATGGTATTAAATACCTTGGCTTTAATCTGAAGGCAAAAAGCTATCGAAAACAGGATTGGTCATGGCTCATTGACTGTTTCTACTACAGGATCTCGGGATGGGAATGGAGATTCCTCTCTCTGGCCGGCAGATTCATCTTGGTGCAATCAGTGCTGTCCCAGCTTGCGGTCTATTGGGCCCATCTTTTCCTTCTTCCTATCTCCATCACTAATAAAATGAGCTCTCTAGCAGCAAACTTTTTATGGGGTGGCCGCTCCTTTCAGTCAAAAATCCACCTTGTCAGGATGGAGGATATCTCTAGACCCAGGAAAGAAGGTGGTTGGGGACTTTTAAATCTGAAAACCTTTGATAAGGCCCTCATCTACAAATCACTTCACAGAGGGATCTTTGGGAGTGGCCCATGGAGTCTCCTCATTAACAGAAAATACCTCAAGGGAAAAGGCATCATTTTCTGGTACAGAAGGAAAACATTGGGAAAAAAGAGTGGATCTGCTATTTGGTTGGGCTTCAGAAAGCTCCAACATTTCTTCATGGATAATCTGCGATGGAAAATCCACACAGGGGCCACCATTCTCATTGGAATTGACCGCATTCTAAATGGCCCATCTACCTTTCCTCCCTCCCTGACCATCTATCTCCAAAATAAAGGAATTTTCTCATGGGACAAGTTAATCATCTCCTGGTCAAACCTTTCCCCAGTCTGGAAATCTGCTTCTGATTTTCACCTCCCTCCCCCCCTCTCCCCTCTCTGGACCTCCTTCGAACAAGGCCTCTCGAACAGGCCCATCCACCGTGCTGCTCCAAAGGACGCGTTGGTATGGGCCCTCCCGAACAACCCCCTCCCCATCTCTGTCAAAAACATTTATGCTGCAGTCACTCCCTCCCCTTCTCTCCCCCCCATGATCTTCCCGATGTCCCTCTGGAAAGTCTCCTGCCCTCTCAAAATGGTCCTATTTCTATGGCTCGTTTTCAGCAACAAAAATCTTACCTGGGATGTGCTACAGAAGAAGGGATGGTTAGGGCCGGGGCGCTGTCCATTATGCCTCATGGACTCTGAAACGAATTTTCACCTTCTCTTCACCTGCCCTATCTCCTCGTCCATATGGTATGATCTCTCCCTCTCCTTCGGTTTTCCTCTTATTTCTTTCTCTTCTGTTCAGGAAGCAATCAATTGGTGGAGTGGACAGTCAGACATTTGGAGATCCCTCTTCACTCACTCTTGCTGGCTCATTTGGAAATGGAGGAACTCTATCATCTTCCAAGATACAAAAAGGCCGGTGTCTGCTCTTCTAAGCTTTGTCAAAGCCTCCTATCTCTGAGCCTCCTGCTCCAGCATCTGTTTTGTCAGCTATTCTTTCTTCTGGTTCAGTGTATTTTTCATCTCTCTCTGCCTGTACATGGCAGTTCCTGCCTGGAACTATGAATTTCTTCCTTTGTCTCCTGTCTCTCGGTTTTTTTCTGCTGTTTTTCGGGAACGTTTTCTAGTTTTTTTCCTGTTTGATGGCGCAACATATTGCTACTTGTCTCTTGTCATTTGGAGAGATATCTGATGTACAGGGGATCCCGGAGATATCTTTCTGCCTGTTGCAAGACAGCGCAAAATGCTGTCATTATGTCATTCTACGTTTCGGGCTTCATGTTTTTAGCAGAACATCTGTTGTTTAAGGTGCTTATGTCTATTTTTGTTCTCGGACTTCATGTCAATGCAGGACCTTCCCTTGTTTTAGGGGGTCTCGGGTTTCATCTGGCGAGGTCCCGGTTTTCATCAGACGAGGTCTCGGGTTTCTACAGGCCTCATATCTCTGCCTGGAACTAATCATGTATATGGAGTCATATTTTTCTGTTGTTTAGGTGTTTATGTCTTTTTCGTTCTCGGGTTTCATGTCCATGCAGGATCTTCCTTTGTGTTGGAGGTCTCGGGTTTCATCGGGCGAGGTCTCGGGTTTCAACAGGCCTCATTTCTCTGCCTGGAGTTCAATCATGTATTTGGAGTCATATTTCTGGATATTTCTCGCTTGTCTGT
>APFE030404860.1:2519-15840 GCA_000404065.3 Pinus taeda
CCTCTTATGGCGATCAATATGCCATCACCAGGCACTCGATTGCAACAACGGGGCGATGGTTGTGGGATCGTCTTCTGTAGGTAGATGAATGAGTTTGATAGTAATAGTGAGGATTAGGAATGTGTTCCTCAACAGCATGAATAATTTTTAATCTTGTGGTGCAGCGAAAATTATTGATAATATGATAGTTGTTACATCACCTCATCCTAGGAGGAATTTCAAGAAGTTACGTCATAAGAGAATAGTTTTATCTATATTACATTATAACAGGTCATTGCGTAAGTACATATATTGCTTCAAATAAATATATCTGTGCCTCTTTCTTGAAAAACAATCCTACATGTAATGTGTCCTTTGTCCTTTTTTCGACCCAGAAAAACCAAACTGCTTTATATTAATAAAGGTTGTTTACATAGAAGATCTATTTTCCACAAATAACCGAAAGTTAAAACTGAAGCACACACATTCTACCTTCATTTTACATCCAAAAGTCCATAGACAGTCTCCCAATGTTACAATTTATCTTTTCAATATACAAATTCAAGCCCTATATCGGGTCAATGCCCAACGATATGCTCCAATGTGGAAAGTAAACTTTATCAGATAACAATAAAAAAATCTAACAATAGCCAACCCAAAGCTCCATTTGTAAAACACAAATTGGAAACCAAAATCAAATGTATATTGATCTCTATCAATGATGTATAATGTGTACATATTAATACATATAGGAAATAGTTGAATTAGTTTCCAGGTCTTCTTGAACTCCAATAACAACTCAAACTAACCCAATCTTTAACCTTGAGGATTAGCTATCTAAAATTCTTCCCTTAATCTGAAGGGATGTACCAAAGTCCAAGAATGAGAGCTCAAAATGAAAAAATGAATCCCAACCAAGAGTTGAATGTCTCTCAAGAAATGGTTTTTAAGGATAACCACAAACAAATATGGGAGAACTCAAGGTCTCAACCAACACCAACTTTGGAACCTTCATAGAATTTCTTAGAACAACAAAAAATGTGGTTTTGAGGTGACGACAAACTCTGGAACTATCGTATCAGTTCCTCAAAAAAAATCTAAGTATGGAAGTGCTTGTTCACAAACAACTCAATCAACTCAACTCTGACTCAAGCTTGCTTGACATCTCAAACAAACTTGACATCTCGAACTCGAACCTGTAGCAGACCATAAACAATTCCCCCCCCTTGTTGGATAAAGGGTGAGAATTATTCTTCATTACTACAAGGTTGGTCATCACTCTCAAACATTTTCTTCGGTATGACTAGTAAATCTTCTTGGTTGTTTTTGTCCAATCCCAAGAAGCTACCCATCCAAAATTTAACTACTCTCTTGCAGTAGTCTTCTTTATGGAACATCTATTTGTATGGTGATTGTGCTTTCCACAATTCTTACATGGGTGAAGATCAAACATTGATATTTGACATGTACAACTCTATTACACTATTAGCATCTATCAACAACTTGTTTTGGAACAACACCATCTGGAAATCCAGCACTTCAGAATTGTATAGGTTTAGAAAAATATGGAATGTGGAAAGATACATCTAATATATTATATCCAAAGCTAGTTCTGTGTTTATTATGAGTAATCTCTTCCCACGGTCTTATCATTTTTTTGGCAATGACAGGCTTCACATTTGTATGCAAATGACTCTCGCATACACTTGCCTGAACATAAATTTCTGCTGCACCCAAATTTTCATTTGAAATCAATTCATTACTATGATAATTCTAATGACCAGTCTTAAATAAACTGTTGTTCTGAACAAGAACAAGTTCAAAATTTATTTTGTAATACGTGTAGTTCATCTTGCTAAAATTGAGACTCTAGCTCCAAGAATTCAATTTTGTTTTTAGCATTTTTCAAACATGTTTGGAGGTCAAATAGTGTGTCCTTGATGACTTGGACACAATTATGAATAGTAGACGATATTAAATTGTTCAATAACTATAACAAATCATCGATTTTGTTCATTTTCTCTAGCAATGAATTTCGAAAAACGAGAAGTCGGCTACCACCGAAAATGGACCAATATAAATGAATTTACAATGATTTAATGGGGTGTCAAATTCAACCAAAAATGCACCTGTATACAACATAATTTCAACAAAAAAATTATCAGATTATTGCGAACAAAATGTCGTCTTCTTGTTACAACTTCTAGAAAAATATCTTCCAAAATTGTCTTCACAAAGATTTGAACTTGTGACCTTGTGATATTTAACATACCAAAAGAGCTCTTCTAACCACAATTCCTTTTCTTTACTTGATTTTATACTCAATTTTTTTATAATTTAATCTTCACTTGACATACACATGAACTCGCATAGTCATATACCAAGCAACCAAAATATTCTTCAAACAGATCCTTTTGAAATTTTTAAATATGTGCAGTACTCATCTAAAAGAAAATATAGATCCCTTTCTCCTTTTATTTTAAATAAAAATTGGCACAACCATGTTGTTTTCCTTTAATACTCCACAACAACCATAAGCTTTCAAAAAAATTCTTTTAGCACAATGCAAAACTTAGCATTAAAAATAACAACAAAGTATACATGTTTTCTCCTTTTGTTTGAATACTTTAGTCACCAACACACACAATGAGGAGTCAAAGACAAGCTCATTCTGTCGCAATAGGTCAACTAAGACTCTCCCCCAACATCTCCTACCCAATGCTCTGGATGGCCACAAAACTAGTGGCACAATTAATAGGGCAGATGAACTACCCGCTATGATACCACTGTAAAACACACAAACTAGTAACCAAAATCAAATGTAATTTGATCTCTATCAATGATGTACAATGTGTACATATTAATACATACAGGAAATAATTGAATTAGTTTTTGGGTCTTCTTGGACTCCAATAACTACTCAAACTAACCCAATCTTTAACTCCGAGAATTAGCTATCTAACACCATTGGACGAACCATAGTGGCATTAATACCAGCATATAAAACCAAAACCATCGTGGCCGAACCATAGTGACAATATCATAGATCAGGATAGTAAAAATCACAAAAAAATTTCTATCAATAATGCTAGTAGTGTCTATGTATGTCTAGAAAAAAAGGCGCGAAAAATGTTCTATCGACAATTCTAGTAGTGTCTATGTATGTCTTATTAATTCTTCAAATCAAGGCATCCACATCGCTATAATGGCCATATCCATTACTTGTACACCCACCACATCATCGACACAACCAACAAAATAAGACCAGATCACCTAAATCCAACAAAAAGAAGACCAAATCACCTCAATTGGCATGATTATGTAAATGGGATTTTTCCGAATCCCTAAAGTGTGAAATTTTAGGAGTTGTATAAAATTTTACCAAAATTATAATTTCACCCACCCTCTATTTGTTCTATATAGAGAGAAGAAAGGAAGGGATCTAATCTCCTGGAGGAAAATTGTAATGCAAAAATGGTAAAGGAGGATAGGGACAGGAATATCCTCATGTTCTCAAAGGAACTTGTTGCAAAAAAAAGCTTGGAGGCTACTACAATGTGCTAGGGTACTTCAATGTGAAATGTGTTAATTGGTGTAGGTCATAAAGGGAAGAACTTAGCTCCAAACCTGATTGAGAATTGGGTAATGACCCTCATCACAAAATTGTTTATTATCTCAACCATTTAGAAAGAAACCACTTCATATTTTTCTATATTTGAAACTAATTGGTATGGCATGTTGGAAAGGGAGGAAAAATTTAAGTAGGATTTGACCTATAGATTAGAATCAAAGATTTCTACAAATTCTAACTCCCCTCATACAACATCTTAGGTTTATACACTACCACACTCTAAATAATATAGGAAGGGGACCCTTTATAACCAGTCAACACCAATAATGACTCACTTGAAGGAATTAGGTCTCAAGGAGGAATGTAGATATAGTTGGGAGGCCTATATTAATACCTTAAAAAGTTCTTTATGAAACTTAGTGGAAGACAACCTTATTTTACCTCTCTTAATCCCTTTGGGTGTTATGAACCAAAGTTTGTTTTTAAGGCCCTTGCATTAGAAGGAAATGAGAACCCATCCATTTAGTGGTGGAAGCTAATTTTTAAGTTGAGATGTTATGTTAACTCTAAAATATTTATGAACCTCCTTCTTAATAATAGGGCCTTGACTTATGGAATTTTATAGAAATAAAGATTTGAAGCACCTAGTAGATGTTGTCTCTGAAAAGTTGATATAAATTCCAATTTTCATTTCATCATTTCTTGTTCATATTTGAAACAAGTTTGGAAAGAGAAAGAATAGTTAACAAGTCTTCATATTATTTAAAAAGTGTACACCATTGAATAAACTTTCAGACAATCATGCCAAAATAATGAAACAAGGAAGTACAAGGCCCTCCCTCCTATTTGGGCTTGGAGAATCTAGCTAGCCAAAAATATTCAACTTTTTGAGGGTGTGGACAACCTTCCTCTTAAATGTATCACTCAAAGCCTTAACATAATGTGTGCTTTCCCACGAATTTCAATTTAACTCCTCACAACAAGGAACATAAGAACTTATAAATAAAGAAATCCCCTCGGCTTACTTTGGTGGAGACCTATAGGATAATCTTGCTAGAAGTGGGATGAGGGATCTCCTTCAAGGATAGAATTTTGTCATGTATTAAACAATTTCTATGAACTTACAACTCTTCAACTAGTTATTGTGATGGATTAGGAAAGGGTTACCCAATTCAAAATTTTGGACATTTAGTTCTGGTCATTGAATGGATGAAAGAAGACTTCCACTCGAGGAAGTTCACCCTATAACCATTTTTTATTAACATCATGAATATGCAATCAACATTCAATCATTTTTTTTTTGGTTCATGTTTAGGGACAACAAGAAAAAAATAAACATATATGCTTTTCAAAGAAAAATAGAGTTGCAAGCAGGCACTTGGGAAATCCTTGAATCAACTTAGAGACAATTCTCTTCTTATGTTTATGAAACCCAGTTTTATTTTAAGGACAATGGTCTTTAAAAGTGTGAAAAAAATGTTTTTTTAATACCACACACATATCTATTTATTTGAGAAATACACAAATTGATTTTATCATGTTGTTTTTTTGAGTAATGAATGTTTTTATGTAAAGAATACAAACTAATACTAAATGTTTATCATCCATAAAGCTTTATTCTTACTCATTTATATTCAAATTTTTTATTTAAATCTTTTATATTTGACTTCATAAAATAGTTTGAAATAGTTCTCTCTATTTTTAATTAGAGGGATCAAATTTATCTAGATGCAAATCTCTTTTTCCACTCAAAACTTGAGGAATGGTTTGCACCCAAAGAAATTTGATTTCTATTTAATCTTGGTAGATTTGTGGTTAAGATGATTATATGATGGCTTTGAGCAAAACACTAATAACATATTTTAACTATAAGATTTTTTATTTTATTTTTTTAATTCACTAATTTAATATAATATATACATAGTTCAGATTGAAATATTTTATTTATGATTCACATTATCCTTATTAAAATGTCAATATATGCATCTTAATATTTAGAAGTAAAAAACATTTTTCCATAGGATATACACTAAAATATTTTAGTCAACATGCATATTGAAATATTTGACTTATAAATCATATTAATTTTTTTTGTTATTAATATTTTTAAAATATTATATATCACATCGATATTAAAAATAGTGATTTTTTTTTGTATAAATTACTTTTATTTTTCTCTATATAAGTTGATATGAAATATATGCCTATTTAACATTGGACATTAAATGTTTTTAATTTATGATTTAACACTATATATATTATATAGGATAATTATATTATATACAATGTCAACTCAAATATAAAATGAATTACACATCATACAATATCATTAATATTACTTTTATATGTCATTTGTCAAGTCCATATTTAGAAGTAAAGGAATTAAATATCTCTCTTATAACTAACCTACATGCACTCAAAAAATAGCTTTGCACCTCGAGAGATTTGATCCATTTCCGAACTTCATACGTCCCAAGTTAAAATGGATCTAGGTTGGTTAAATATATAATATAATATATATATATAATTATATATATAAGTGAGATGAAAGATGGTTTTTGGACATATGGTATTAACCCATGGTATTGTAGCGAAATCTATTTACAGGTTAATAATCCATGATAAAGTGGGGATGAATATCTATGGTTAAAAATCTTGTTATATTGTAAGTATGATGTTTTTATGTGCTTATTATTAATGAAATTTAAATATGGCTACAAAGTTATTATTTTAATTTCTATGGCACAATGGATCCCGAGTTAAAATGGATCTAGGTTGGTTTAATATCTATATATATATATGATGGTGAAATGAGAGATGATTTTTGGACATGTGGCATTAGCCTATGGTATTGTACCAAAATCTATTTACAAGTTAATAATCCATGATAAAGTGGGGATGAATATCTATGGTTAAAAATCTTGTTATATTGTAAATATTATGTTTTTATTTGCTTATTATTAATGAAATTTAAATATGGCTACAAAATTATTATTCTAATTTCTATGGCAACAATGGATCCGAGTTAAAAGGATCTAAGTTGGTAATATCTATTCTATATATAATATATATTATATATATAATATATATATAATGATGGTGAAATGAGAGATGGTTTTTGGACATGTGATATTAGTCCATGGTATGGAGCAAAGTCTATTTACAAGTTAATAATATTCATGATAAAGTGGAGATAAATATCTATAGTTAAAAATCTTGTCATATGGTAAATATTATGTTTTTAAGTGCTTATTATTAATAAAATTTAAATATGGTTACAAAATTATTATGCTTTTCGAGACTCAACTCTTCATAGTTTCATTGCCCCTTAAATGTCCTCCCCTAGTATTAGCAGCCTAAGGTAGCCTAAAGAAAGTTTCTTAACCTAGTTTCTTAATTTCTAAATTAGCATGATAATATGCCGCATCAAAGGGCTCGGGCTTGATGTAATATAGCCTATCGCTGGAACCATGGATGCTCATGAGTGGAGAGCTTGGCATCCAAGTACCGTGAGCTCACCCCCCGGTCCAAGATAAAATAATAGAGGCAAAGTGGGAATGAGAAACATAGATTTACAAATATGCAGAGCTATAATAAATATATGTATATTGCGATATTTTTCTTGTCACTATTATTTTTTCTTAAAAAATCTCAATTGACATAAATGAAGCCAAGGAAGCCACCCTCCTAGTTCAAAACTAGATGCAAGAGCACATGATCTCTATGAATCATAGGTTCAGAGATTTAGAGAAACTAGACATCCTTTTGATCCTAAGAGTAACAAGGAACGCATTCTAACGAAAGCCACTTATTTCGATAAGTCCACTGAAAAGTATCTATCACTTATTTCGATAAGTCCACTGAAAAGTATCTATTCTAAAAAGTCTAGTACTTTTTCATTGTTAATTAAGAATGAACCTAAAAGCAGTGTAGACTTGTTTAATATTTTTATGTTTTAGATTAAGATTAAAAACTCTAAATGAAATTCTATATTTGATTTCATATTGCATGCATATATTTCTTTATTGTCAAAGAATATAAAACTTTGTTTTAATTAACCAAAAAAACTAGGCACGTAACTCACCCACTATTACCGAAAAAGGAAAACAAAAATTTCCATATCACACCATTAGTTTATTTGTTGTTTTCGATGAAAGAGGTACTCGTGTTTCCAAAAGGCATTATCGTATAGAGCGAAGCCACACTTCATGGCCAGGGAAGCGGAGGGTTCCAATTCCAATCCAAAAGCGAATAAGCCAGATAATTTTACCTGATTCATCCATTGGAGATTTAAGTTATGACCTGTGCACATGCTTGCATGATTCTATACAAATAGATATATTATAATACATTAACGTGACGCTGAAGTAGTGAAACAAATATTTGATTCCACTCGCTACCTCAAGCCGAACCAGCTATAAAATGCAATTGATATCGAAGAAGATCATCACAGCAGCGCAGCGAAGCGACGCAAGGAACTTATTCAATCGATCGATCATGGCTGAAAATAAGTTAATGACTGTTGTTACTGTTGCCATTTGCTTGATGGTCATGGTGAACGCAGTGTCTGCAGCAGGCAAAGCAAAATGCACGGATAAATGGTACACGAGATGCTATGGATATGAATATGATTGCCCTGCTCATTGTCCATATAACTGTCACATGGACTGCAAGACCTGCAAGACTGTTTTGTTGGGTATTTTTTTTGCTTCTTTGAGATGGATAAATACCAAAACCATCAAAATACAAGACACAGAGGCAATGCTCTGTTTGCTTTGCTCCAAGATCTTTTACACAGAGAAGTCTTTTTAAACATTACACAGGCAGAGTATTTCCACCACCATAAAATTTCATTCATTAAACAAAAACATTTACATATTCATCCTCTTTCACTCAGAGGGATTCACCAACATTTACACCTGCCTCCTATGATTTACCACTGGTGTAAATATTCATTTACATTCACTGCTGTGTGAAAACAAAATTACAGGGAGTTACTGATTTACCTTTTCACCTGTGTGAAACAATTCATGGATTTGGAACAAAACAAGCCACTGGTTTTTCATTCACTTCTCCTCCTGCACTGCTGTGCAAACTTTTCTTTTTACATTACAGAGACAAAGAAAATCTTTTCACTACTGCTGCATAAAAATCCTTGGTTTTCATTGGCTGCTGCGGAGCCCTGTTTCTCTTCTCACCATGTGCAAAAAAAATCCCCGTGTGTAATAATCAAATTACATCTATGGAGTCAACGCTCCTAAGTTAAAAACATATGCCAAAAAAAAATAATTAAAAAACATTATAGTTTCCGCCCGTACTCCATATTAAATTTATGCCCATGCCTGCCGTATGAAATCATAAAGGCTTTTACCTAAGTTAATGACACCTTCATTAAAAACATTAAATAAAACATGCCGTAAAAGTAAAATTAAAGTTCGGGCAGGTTGAGTGAAATCCTTGTCCGTCGACCTGATCGGACGCAATTCGCTCACCAACCTCTGACAAAACAAACGACCTTTGCCGGCCGGGGAAAGTGGTTTTGGGTTCGTACACCCGACGCGTGTCAGCTGGTTAGGTTGTTCGGAGGCCCTCTGACAAAAACCCCTTTTTACCACACCCATTGCGATATGCCTCCACGTGGCTCGTGGTTTTGCTGGGTGGTATTGAGGTGCATTAAATATTTTGCCCGCGCGCGCTGTTGAAATTACAAATTCAACATGTTTGTCGTAAGTAATATTATGCACCAATTTTAGTATACCTAGTATATTCTCTTTAGTGTTCAATGAGATTATTAATATTGGTAGTGGTGAATGTGATGCAGCCTGCGATAAGCCTGGAGGTGTGTGCCAGGATCCTCGCTTCATTGGAGGGGATGGCATCATGTTCTATTTCCATGGGAAGAAAGATCACGATTTCTGTCTCATTTCCGACTCCAATCTCCACATCAACGCTCATTTCATTGGCAAGAGAGGCCAAGGAATGGGCAGAGACTTCACATAGGTGCAGTCCATTGGAGTGCTGCTGGATGATGGTCGGCAGCTCTACTTGGGCGCCAAAAAGGTGAGTACGTGGGACAATTCAGTGGACCAGCTGAGCATGGCCTTGGATGGCCAACCCATAACTCTTCCTCCGGGTGAGGGGGCTACGTGGGCAACTGCCTCTGGACTTAATGTAACTCGTTCCGACAACGTCAATGCTGTTGTAGTTCAAGTGGAGGACAAAGTAAAGATTAGTGCTCGAGTAGTGCCCATCAGTGAAGAGGAGTCTCGAGTCCATAAGTACGGGATCGTTGCTGGCGAGGACTGCTTCGCCCATCTGGAGCTGAGCTTCAAGTTCTATTCTCTGAGCCCCAACGTGAACGGTGTGCTTGGACAGACATATGGGGCAGAATACCGAAGCCCTGTAAAGATAGGGGTGGCTATGCCCGTCATGGGAGGGGAATCCAATTATGCAACTTCTAGTCTCTTCGCGCCAGACTGCAAAGTTGCCCGCTTCGCCTCCTCTTCTGATGATCAGTATGCCATCACCAGTGCACTCGACTGCACCAGCGGGCGCGGCGATGGTCGTGGGATCGTCTGCCGCAGGTAGATTAATGGTTGGAATGTGTTCCCCGTTCGAGCATGAATAACTGGCAGTCCCGTGTTGAAGCCAATATTGTTGTTCTTATTATGATTGTTACGTCACCCGATCATAATAACGGAGGAGTAAACTTCTTGGCGTAATGGATAACTGTGTAAGCAAAGATATTGTTGTTATTCCCAATAAATATGGCAGTAGCATAGCTCTTCTTCTTCTACTTGTACCCCGAACTTATATCCAGAAGAACTCTCAATGGCACAATAGTTCCGTATACTCTGGAACTCCAGTTCTCAATTATTTCAATGCATGTGTTTCAACATTCCCTTTAAGTTCATATGTGATACGTGATCTGTACACGGCTCGATATAAATCTTTCGCCTTGGTTGAGTTCATAGTCATGTAGTAAATGTTCTAAAGGGCGTCGTTAATTCGAAGTCATCTTTCATTAAATGCGTATTTATGATTCAGGTATTGATATGCTCATGCTCACTTAATGTCAAACTTATACGTTGTTAAAAGCATATTTATAATTAGGAATCAACCCGCTCTACTTCAGCTCTACTTTCATTTTAGTTAGTGTTTATTATAACAGTAATTGTTTCTTAAATTTTTGTAAGTATAAATTTGTTTTAGAGGATAAAAAATAATGTGTAATTTTTTATCGTTTAAATTGTATTTTTGAATGTTATATTGTATAACATATGTAGTGACTTTTTCTTAAATATTTTCTTAATTAATATATTTTTAAATATATGTCAATTTCCATATTAAAGTTTTTAAACTGCATAATTCCACATTGGATATTTTATTCCAATATAAGATAAAATAAATTTCTTATATATATATGAAAGTTGCAATATTTTGAAAAATATAAATTTCAAACATATTACTCATATGTTTTTTTTCACTTTTAATTACTTTACGTGAAATTATATTAGGTTATATGGACAACTAATTAAATATGCATAGTACTTTTTTTTAAGCTCGCATAGCTTTTATATTTAGAGAATATTTTATTATTATTTTAAGAGGGACTAACATACTTACACATCACCTTCATATTGGTTGTAGAATAAATCTCTGAGCTCAATAGAAAAATGACTCGATTAAAATTTGCAATGTGCTTGAATTTAACTAACTACTCTGAATTCCCTTTAGAACCCCACAATGTTTAGTTTCACAAATCTCCGAGGAAGGGGTATAAAGGATGTATGTGATGATAGTACCGTCTCTCGAGGTAGTTTATCAGAAGGGATACACATGTTTTGAATTCCCTTTAGAACCCCAGAATGTTTAGTTTCACAAATCTCCGAGGAAGGGGTATAAAGGATGTATGTGATGATAGTACCGTCTCTCGAGGTAGTTTATCAGAAGGGATACACATGTTCTATTATAAGTGAAGTCGATGCAAAATGCTTGCTTCATAGCTCTCAAATTTTTAGTCATCCATCAGCTAGGAAGTCGTTGGAATAGTTTATTGAATATTTTGAAAAATCACATCTCTAGTAACTGAGATAGTACACTTCTTATTACTGAAAATTCTTGCAATTCGTTCTTTCCAGAGATTCCAAAGGATAATCCCTACAACCAATATCCATACAACCAATATCCACACTCAATTGACCACATAATTTGTGTAGGCTGAAAAGTTCCATTGAACCAATGTCTCAATTAGATTACCAGATATTTGATTATCAGTACCAAAAGTGTAAAGAAGCAAGAGCCAGACCTCCTAAGCTAACACAAGTATTAATATAAAACAAGTATTAATCTAACACAAGTATTGAGTAGATGTTTTATGGTTTCTTCAGCTTGCGTACAAAAAAACACGAGGATGGACTTTCAACACCACCTTTTCTTATCTAGTCCCCAGTAAGGACCCTACGTCTAACAACTAACAATAAAAACATCGACACCTTTGGCCATTGAACTCCCATAAAATTTTTTCCCGAAATATCTTCTCGCTCAAAAATATCATGTCATGTTGCAAAACAGTAAGATTCCTTTACAGTAAACAAACCTAAAGGGTGATTCCTCTAACTCAAAATGTCTTTGTCTTGAGAAAATCAAATTCGTTTTTCCAGTAATTCCTGTGTAAAAGTCTCCCATGACAAATCTTGTGATAATGTTAACTAATCACCTTGGGATCTCCATTGCCTCCATGCCTCTTAGTCAGGCTCCCTGGTCCAATAATCTCGAATCTCATTGCCCGCTGAAGCTGTAGTGAAAAGTTGTAAAGAGTGAAGATTTGTTTTGGAATTTAACTAAGGTAGTTGTTGCTATTTATCATTCCAAAATAAAGTAGTGTATTTCCCAAAATACATGATTTCCCATTAACTACCGATATTCCTGAGCCCGTTTCTAGATAAGCGATCCATCCACCAACAAATCATTTCTCAATTTCTCTTCTTACAACATAGAGGAAGCATACTTTCTTGACCATATTTGTTTCTATAGTTTAGTCCCACCAACCAACCATCACCACCATAACTTAGCCCCAAAGGTCGCACTAATCATTGTTGTGTCTCACAATACCAACTTGTCTGCCCATTCACTTATTAGTGGGGTTGGTCAAACAATAATAAAGAAGAAGTAAATACTTATTTGTTGGGTTGGTTAAACAATAATAAAGAAGTAAACTAAAGGTTTAATCAGGGAAAATTTTAAAGATGGAAATTTATTTTAAAGTTTAAAAATTTTGGCCAATCCCACTATCCATAATATGAAATCTATAAAATGTTTGGAGATATTTTTGTAAAAATATTCAGATTTATAATATTTTTATATAGTTTATATATAATTTTTTGGTGATTTTAAGGGTAAAATAATTTCATTCTATAAAATTTGGGGAATCATTTTTACCAAAAAATGGAAATCAGTAAATCTTTTTTTTGGAAAAAGTACTTAGCCCATGGGCGGATATTAGCCCCTAAAATTTTCCCTCGGTTTAATATAGTATAATTGATAGGTGAATTACGTTTTCTATGTAAAGATATCCATTTTGTCAAAATGATGAATAAAATATTACCAAAAAACTAATCACAAAAATTATCTATCAGTTATATATCTAATCTATATTAAAATTGATTTTTTTTTTTAATTTGAATTACTTTATTTTTCTCTATATACAATTGATACGAAATTATGCTATTTAATATAGACATTAAAATATTTTATTTATGATTAACTATT